>OX104042.1:16218319-16513319 GCA_944470415.2 Schistosoma rodhaini | reverse complement strand
TCCAAATCATCATCATCATCATCATCATCATCATCATCATCATCATCCAAATCATCATCATCCAAATCATCATCATCATCATCATCATCATCATCATCCAAATCATCATCATCTAAATCATCATCATCATCATCATCCAAATCATCATCATCATCATCATCATCATCATCATCATCATCATCATCCAAATCATCATCATCATCATCATCATCATCATCATCATCATCATCATCATCATCATCATCATCATCATCATCATCATCATCATCATCCAAATCATCATCATCATCATCTCTTCTAAACATATTCATAGTTTGATGATGATTGGCTATTAATAATGGAACACTTTGTCACTTATATGATTATTCTAATACTAAAAATATCGATGAATAAACCTTAGTACAGTCATATTACTATATTTGATGTAAATCATTATAGAAAACTCCTTTTAATGACATTGTTTTAATGATTACATATGTAAGTAAGTACACTGTGCTTTCACATATAGAACAGATAGAATATAGTTAGTAATAGGATTTATGGAAGTACAATTGTTGATGTTTGCGACTTATCAACTAGATAACATGATGATTGCATTCAAATGAAACATAATAAGTTTGAAATATCGAAATGAATATCAACCTTGAAATGTAACATGGAAATACAAACCACTTGTTCCATGTAGATTGAAATATACATCCTGAATCCCACTACTACTCATTGACACATACACACACAAACACATCTATTCTACATAAAATTGTGATATAATGATGATTAGATTAAGGTAATCCAAATAGATGAACACATATTCCAACTCATATTGATAAAATGTAACTTAACAAAATTTAATTATTTATTTAAACACATAAATATTGGTACAAGGAAACACCAGATAAATATGCGCCTCACAAATCTCATTTGATTTGTGTCCTACTCACTGCCTTCTCGTGGCACCGGTGTTGTTTACGAAATTGAGAAGACGAAAAGCAAATGTCCAGCGCTTTAACCGGGTTGGTGGACACTGAAAGTTCACCTAGGGGAGTTGGAAAAAACCCTGATTCCAAACCAATGGTGCACATGGGCTGATTCCAGGATCCTGTGGGAACAAATGGCGTATGAATCAATCATTGATCATCGGCTACCATGGGACTGCATCTCCTCACGATTCTCCACTGCCTTGTGGACTGGATCTTCAGGTCAAAGGCTCCAGGTGTGGCCCCCTAAGAAAACCACCTGCTTCAGTCTGGGCACGTGGGCAGTATCACAGCCCTCACACAAATCAAATCAC
Source organism: Schistosoma rodhaini (assembly GCA_944470415.2). Lineage (NCBI taxonomy): Eukaryota > Metazoa > Platyhelminthes > Trematoda > Strigeidida > Schistosomatidae > Schistosoma > Schistosoma rodhaini. The sequence continues at coordinate 16,512,028 of OX104042.1, read as the reverse complement.
TTCAAATATTAACAACGACATTATCTGAATAATCATTATGATTTAATAGTTTAGTTGATTGATATCAGTGGACTGCATTCTGTAAACTGAATGTATGTTTCATTATGAATTGAAAATCTATCTCTAATATACATTAATGATTTCATCTAAAATAAAAACAATGACAGTATAACAATAATAATCATTCAGTGTTCAATACAATGAACTTCTAGACATTTATACACAGAATGAATTCGAACTTCATCTACATCTGTTTGAGTAATTGTCATATAAAAAGAGTATAAATAAAAGTCATGTACTTGATAAACAACCTTAATTAGATAACTGTTAAGTCTGCTTCCAGAGAACTTCAACAGAGCCTCCAGAGTCTCAAAAAGAGCCCCAACCAATTAGAGTACGACAGAACATTCTGGAGTTCCAACGTGGCACGCTATCATTGGTCAGTAGCAATATATATCGTTAATTGGATTGGCTGAATTAGGATGTTGATTTAACTTATGCAAACATCTATAAATACCTACTATTTTCTATACTAAAATGAACCTTGCAGTAAAGTGTTTCTCTGATACTCGTGTCTTCTTACTGATGTTCAAGTTGCTGAGTAGTGCTAGTCCTGGGGTTATCCGAAAAGCTTAAGATCTGAATATAACGTTCAACCTACAAGACATATATCAATAACATATCTGAAAGATATAAAGTATATTAAAGATTCTCAAATCGTGAACAGAAAAGTTTCATTCATTTCACATATCAAATTATTCTATTCAAGAATAACTCTATTCATGTCAGTGGTTAAAGACAATCTCTTCCCATTTGTTAATAATTATCATTGTTGAATATTGTCCGTAATTAACACATTGAAATCAGTTTTATTATACTGTAAATACTTACTCCTTCAAATCATTATCATTGTTGATGTGATTTGTCTTTTATCGATTGATTTATCAGTTTCATAATTATTTCAATAGATCAAAGGGGATTTTGTGGAGAATTCAGTATTTTCATAGTTGAAATCATGATTTAATTGAAGCTAGAACACTATGGAAAACCTTGAAGCACTGGATGACCGTCCTATTGTGGGACTCCTCAGTGGAAGTGAGCATCCAGGATCCCTCCTCGCGAGGTTCGAACTCAGGACCGATCGGTCTCACATGCGAATGCTTAACCTCTAGACAACTGAGCCGGCCGTCATACAACGGTATTAATGTCTAAGTTCGACTAATCCACAAAATCGAGTGACACATCCACCATTGTCTTCAGTGAGTTACTATCTCACAACAAACCTGGTTGAACACCATTGGTCACTGCTTCTCACTACAACTCCAAGAAATAACTCTTGAAGTCAGTCACTAGTTAGCATATGTTGAATAATATCAGAAGGGGTTTTCTGGATGTCATAGTAATTTCAATATTTGAGATCATGAGTCGTGGATACGCACTGCTGAGGAGTCCCAAAATAGGACGAAACGGCCGTCCAGTGTTTCCAGGTTTTCCATGGTGATCTAGCTTCAATTGATTCATGATTTCAACTATTTAAATTACTATAATATCTACAAAACTCCTCCTGATATTGACAATTATCCCTATTGTATTCAGTTGTCACATCTTCCAATACTATTCCATTCTTCATTGAATCAATTCATACTTTTAACTAGATATTTAAATCTGATTTAATTTTGTTTAGATTGTCTTCTATCATGATCTTAATCTCTCCTAATCTTTTTTTTCTTTCTTATGCTCACTAGTGACTGACTTCAAGAGATATTTCTTGGAGTTCTAGTGGGAAGCAATAACCAATGGAGTTCAACCATGTCTGTTGTTAAGATGACAACTCACTGAAGACAATTGGTGAACGATTGCTCAGACTCCATGGATTGTTTGAAGTTAGACATTAACACCGTTGGATGACAGCCGGCTCAGTGGTCTATCGGTTAAGTGCTCTGGTGCGAGACTGTTAGGTCCTAGGTTCGAATCTCGCGAGGCGGGATCATGGATGCGCACTGCCACTGAGGAGTCCCATAATAGGATGAAACGACCATCCAGTACTTCCAGGTTTAGTTTGGTGGTCTAGCTTCAATTGACTCATGACTTCAACTATGAAAATACTGAAATCTCCACAAAACCCCTCCTAATTCTTATTCTCTCTTATATCCATCTACTTTTCTTCTAACACATTCATAATGAAAAATTTAAGGATTTAACAATTACACTTTGATTGATAGGTGTTCTTAATAGGTTCATAACGATTTAGATATACATGTAATTCTTTGGTTGATGTATAACTGAAACATTGTAATATATTGTTAAAGATAGTTTGACCATCATCATATAAAGATTGATGAATATATATACTGATCCAATCTATTGAAAACGACATAGTAACTGAATTACTTGTCAATGAAACCTGTTCAACAGTACCCATGATCAATCAATCAATCAATCACAAATACAGAGGGGTGTAAACAATTCTATTTATAAATTGTTACGTTTATAGCTACTAAAAATATGATATTGAAATAGATAACAATTAGGCAAGGGATAAATCTCACTTGATAGTAATTCTTAACATGAAGTGGTTTCAACTGGTAGGCTAGAGTTGTGATAGAAGTATAAGGATAGTTGTCACTTCTCCTCTACTTACACTATAGAAGAGTACTTCTTTCTCAAATTGCTGGAAAGAGATCTGAGAAAAATGTGATCTTTTCGGCTTAGGAATGTAATAATTGAATCCAAGATTTAACCCTTTAAGGCTTGTCATACATGTCCTATTAGTGAGTAGATTTAAGCGAGTTAGCTACATACTTTATAGGCCTTACAGCCAGCTACAAGAATCTATGGGGTAAAGTGTTCAATTTACAAAAATCGTCTCTTCTAACCTCCTATTTTTCATTGTGAAAAGACAGTATGAATGAAAACTCTAGTGATCTAAGAGAAACACCTAACTGTTATCACATTCCTATACTACTGGTTGTGGTCATCGAGCAGACCTCAAGGAGATACCTCATATCTACTAAATGAGTTTCAGATCAACAGTTATTAACCTCAAGAAATAATGTCACTTTTTGATTACGTCATCAGAAGTTTTCTTTCAACTCATATTGTCAATTAAGCAACAACTTAAAATGTTATATTGAATAGGCCAATTCTAAACATTAAGATAATACTGAATGACACTATCAGTGAGATTACATAATCAGAATACAGTTACTTATTGTTTTACATTCATTTTCTCATAATTATTCAAAACAATCCGCTGAAAAAAAATTTCAGAAAGAGCTATTAGGACTCAGTAGCTGATTGGATAAAGCGATGACGTTTGAAGCGAATGGTACTGGATTGGAGTCCCAGAGTGAACGTCAACTAACTCTGAGATGCAGGTACATCCAGCTGACGAGTTCCAAATAGGACGGAGTGGCGCGTCCTGGATTTCACTGCTAGCCAATATCCATCTTTGCTTATAAAGCTTATGACTTCAGGCAATATCGACTCAGTCCGCACAGGATGTACATATGCCAATACGAGACTAATCATTTGCAGTCCTAAATAACAATGGGAAGATACAAGTATACAACACCAAGTGAATAGAGCATATTTTACGTTTCGGTCAGTGTTAAGAAATTCTCAAACTATAGATTAATGAATATATAATGATCTCAAGAAGTATACTATTCATCACATTCACTTAGTATTGTTTGTTTGAACCTATCCATTGATGTTTACGACTGCAACTGATCAGTCTCTAATTGGCATATGTGCATCCTGCGCGTATTGCCTCGATATAGCCTTAATTCACAAGTACTGTAAGCAAAGATGGATAGTTGCTAGCAGTGGAATCAATTTGATGCGCGTTTCATCCTATTTAGGACTCGTCAGCTGGATGTACCTGCATTTCATAGTTGATGTTCAATCTGTGACTTTCACTGAGTACCTTTCGCGTAAAACGCCATCGTGTTATCCAGCTGACCAGTCACAAATAGGACAAAACGCGCATCAACCTGGATTCCACTGCTAACCACTATCCATCTTTACTTATTCATCACATTATAATACAAAACTATTTATCAGTACTTAACTGAAAAAAATAATTAATCTTAATTAACTATAATAAACATTTTAAGGTCAAACAATATTTTTATCATTTTTACATATATTTGAGATCGTAAGATCATGAGTCAATTGAAGCTAGATCACCATCGAAAACCTGGAAGCACTGGATGGCCGTTTCGTCCTATTGTGAGACTCCTCAGCAGTGCACATCCACGATCCCACCTCGCGAGATTTAAACCTAGGACTTACTAGTCTCGCGCTAGAGCACTTAACCGATAGATCACTGAGCCGGCATCCAACTGTGTTGATGTCTAACCTCAACCAATTCTATGATGGTCTAGCTTCAGTTGGCTCATGATTTGAACTGTATAAAAAATTACTCAAATCTCCACAAAATCCCTTTCTGATTTTTATCGGTATTGACTAAATTGTAACCATGTAGGCAAGAAATTCAAAGGTACTAATAAACAGTACAATTATTATTTCATTTACTTCATATTCAGATTTATGTAGTAAGGAAAGGAGGCCTACAGTCTATTATATTCCTTTTCTAGTATGCTTCTGTGAGTGTCTAAGAGTTTCATTAACTAGAGAACTATATGTAATGGAAAGAATACTGGATTGATGGGAACTTTTGGAACTATCATACAGATTATAGACAAAGAGGGATGGTGGTTAGTAGCGAAATCTAAGACATATGTTATGTCCCATTTCGGACTCAAGGACTGAATTTACTTGTATCCCATGGTTGATGTTCACTCCACAACTCAGACCCAGTACCGTTCTCTCTAAATGCCATCATGTTATCTACTTAGCTACTTGCTTGTGCAGTGGAGTGAAGTGTAAATTCATTTCATCATAGGTTTGCAAACCGAAATAATTTATTACTCGTACTGTAGTGAATAAGAACACTAATGCGGACAATCGAATGTGCTTGAAACCAGAATTACAGAACCATACGGTAAATAGTTCATTTGCAAAATACCATTCAATTGTCTCAAACTTAACTGGTCTTTTTGCATATATCAGTCAATCGTCTCAGATTTCATTGTTTCTGCATTTTCATGCTAATTGCTTTCCGTTTCCGTTCTTTCCTTCTCGATCTTCTACTGAAATACATTTCTATTCCTGACTATCGTTGTATACTACTTATGCGGACATAAGTAGCCTACACCATAATATGTGCATGGATTATCACATTATGATAACGTTGTCCTTTTTTAATTGTAAATCACCATTTTAAACTGTTGAAATTTTGTCGTGTTAAATTTTAATCCAACTTGGTGGATTGGTTGAAATTAGACATTAACACTATCGGATGCCGGCTCAGTAGACTATCGGTTAAGTGTTCTGGCGCGAGACTCGTAGGTCTTGGGTTCGAATCTCGTGAGGAGGGATCGTTGATGCGCACCGCCACTGAGGAGTCCCACAATAGGACGAAACGGCCGTCCAGTGTTTCCAGGTTTTCCTTGGTCATCTAGCTTCAATTGACTCATACTTTCAACTATGCAAATACCAAACCTCCACAGAAAACCCCTTCAGATTTTAATTCAGACTATTGTATAGAATGGTTATTAATAAGATTAATCCTATTGGTTGATTTATTTTAGTGGTTAAACCAATCAGAATAAATCATTCAACTATTTTCCTATTTTAAAGTCAAATCATGAATTAATTGAAGCTAGACCACCATAGAAAACCTGAAAGCACTGGACGACCGTTTCGTCCTATTGTGGGACTCCTCAGTGGCAGTGCACAACCACGATCCCGCATGGCGGGATTCGAACCCAGGACCTTTCAGTTTAATAAAACGTATAATGATAATATAGAGGCTTAATGAATGCTGGAAATAAAAGGAACATATAGATGTAATCATTCATTTAGTTAATAATTATACAATAAAAATATAAACAATAACAATCTGTAAGATAAATTCATTTTGTATTGTTTTGGTTGAATCTTCCCATTGATGTTTAAGACTGCAATTGATAAGATAAGTATATGCTATCCGCCAATACTTAGATTTGTTATTTCCAACGGAAAAGACACGTACCATAGACTCAGAAAGTTAACGCCTATCCACTAGCCAAGTAGATGACGCTTTGAATGTTTAAAATGAGAAAAGTATGAAATTGAAGTGCAGTGTGATGAACATAAACACTGAAATGCAAATACATCCAGCTGACAAGTTTTAAACAGGATAAAACGTGAGTTTTGGATTCCATCACTATTCACCACTTAGATGCAACTGTTAAATTTAGTCCAAAAAATTCCAACTAGAAATGTTAATCATATCTCCAAACAGACCTGGTTGAACTCCATTGGTTACTGCTTCTCACTAGAACTCAAGGAAATACCTCATAGAGCCAGTCACTAGTGAGTATATAATCATTATTAGAAGGGGGTTTGTGCAGATTTTAGTAACTTTATATAGTTGAAATAATGAATCAATTGAATCTAGACCACCTGGAAGCACTGAATCGCCGTTTTGTGCTATTGTGGGACTCCTTAGCAGTGCGCATCTCGCAAGGCGGGATTGTGGATGCGCACCGCTGAGAAGTTAAACATTGATTTAATTAATAAGGTGTTACAGTCAGTTTCAGTTTCAGTCTGGAAAGGACAGGAGGCTTGATGGCCTGTGTTAGTCCTGGCAATGATGGTCTCTCAGCTGATCCAACTTTCTTTTGAAGGAGTCGACGGATGGAGCCTCAACCACGTGCTGAGGTAATGAATTTCACTCGTTGATTATTCGGTGGGAAAGTCGGTAGTCAGCTGACAAGTAATTCGTTTTGGGCTTGTGAATATTTTTGGAGTGTCCTTGTAGATTTTCTGTTTTGGAAGACAAGAAAAATGAGGGCATATCAGGTGCAAATTTGTCACTAAGCAATTTGAAAACTGTAATCAAGTCGCCTCTTCTATGTCTTGACTAACGATGACGCCTAAGTCATTGTGTGCCTGGACAATAGGTAACTCAGTGTTGTTCATCGTGTATGTATCTGTACCCTGATGGCCAATATGCATCACAATACACTTGGAAGTGTTTATCGGCAATTGCCAGGTTTGGGACCATTCAGATAATCTCTCCAGGTCATTTTGAAGTTCTAAGCTATCGCCCTTGCTTTGTATCGCTCTCCATATTTTGACATCATCAGCATAGAGTAAGACCGATGATGATAGTAGATGAGGGAGGTCATTTACGTACAGGAGGAATAACACTGGTCCCAAAACTGTACCCTGGGGGACTCCACTAAGCACAGTTTCCTACCTAGACAACTTGGAGTTCACCCTTACTCTTTGTTGACGCCCAACTAGGACGTCTTTTATCCACATCAATAGATTGCCTTCAATCCCGACATTCCTTAGCTTATATAACAGCCGGTTATGCGGAACTTTGTCGAAAGCTTTGCTGAAATCGATGTAAGCTACGTCTATAGGTAATTTTTGGTCCTTAAGAGCGCACCAGCTTTCACGAGCGACTAATAAGTTTGTGAGACAAGTCATTTCAACTATTCTGTGGAAAAATTTCTTGATTATATGGTTAAATTAGATGAAACAAAGAAAGGTAACTTACTGTGTCCCATCTTTAACAAATCTCACGTTCATCTGGTCACTATTAAGTGATCAGAGATGGTAGAGAGGATAGCCTACATGACCTAGGTATTGTACTAATGGAGACTTGTCATCAATAAATGCTTACAATGTTGAAAAAATTGATGTCTCTCGGGAGAGTTAAATCCACAATACATAGCTTTACAGTTGGGAACATTACCATTGAGCTATGCAACAAGTTACCAATGTTCTGTAGGACTGAGATCTTTAAAACTGATTGGTCACTGAGTAGTAATCAACACCATATCATTCTACTACGACAACTACTGTAGTTATTTATTTATTTATTGAAACATCTAAATATTGGTACAAAGGGGAACCAGATAAATATACGCCACTAGTCTCATTTGATTTGTGTGAGGGCTGTAATACTGCTCAGGTGCCCAAACCGAAGCAGGTGGTTTTCTTAGGGGGCCACACCTGGAGCCTTTGACCTAGGGGTCTTGGTCCATAAGGCAGTGGAGCATCATAAGGAGATGCAGTCCCATGGCAGCTGATGAACAACGATTGATTCATACGCCATTTGTTCCCTCAGGATCCTGGAATCAGCCCATGTGCACCATTGGTTTGGAATCAGGGTTTTTTCCAACTCCCCTAGGTGAACTTTCAGTGTCCACCAACCCGGTAAAAGCGCCGGACATTCATTTTTCGTCTCCTCAATTTCGTAAGCAACACCCCCGCCACTGTGAGAAGGCAGTGAGTAGGAATTCCCTGGCAGAGGCTATATACGCGTGGCCATGTGAGAGCGTTTGGAGAGGGAGGGCGGACTCTCCCCACTCTCGGCCGCACCATGGCATTTGGGGGCCGGAATTAGCGTAAAGGTTTTCGTCACGAAATAACATTAGTTATAATATCAGTGTTAGTTCACCATATGAATAAATGAACTTAGAACCAGAATGTAAGATTTGCTGTTTTTAATTTCATTAGTTCGTCTACAAATATAATTTCGCTGTAGTTTCTAATTGTAATAAAGTTACTCAATCAGTATCAGCTAGTTGTAATCAAAATGGATGGTAAACTTGTGAATCGGGTTCAAATGGTCATATATCACGTCATTGTGGTAATATATTACACTGACATGAAGACGCTGGTTCGAATAGAGGAAATAAAAGAGGTATCTATGGAAAAATATTGGATTTCAGTACCTGTAGAAATATAGAGTAAATGCATTTACACCTCTGTAACCACTTCTGAGTCATATCACCCATCTCCATTCATAATGTGCTGAACCAAATCAAGTAATTTACATCCACCGATATGAATCAGACCGACAATTATTTACCTCGCAAACTCGTGGCAGATTTTGTTTAGGATATACCTAGCCTCCTTTCCCCATACACACGAACAAATGCAGATGAAGACAGAAAATGTAGCAGCAGCCACCGCATCGATAGGCCTCCACATTCACAAAGGAAAAAGCAAGATTCTCAAATGCAACACGGAGAACACCAACCCAATCACACTTGATGGCAAAACTCTGGAAGAGATGGAAACATTCACGTACCTGGGAAGCATCGTTGATAAACAAGGAGGATCGGATGCAGATGTCAAGGCGAGGATTGGCAAAGCAAGGACCTCATTCCTACAATTGAAGAACATATGGAACTCTAAACAACCGTCAACCAATTTCAAGGTCAGAATCTTTAATACGAACGTCAACACAGCCCTACTGTATGGAGCTGAAACGTGGAGAACTACTACGACCATCATCAGAAAGGTACAGGTGTTTATAAACAGTTGTCTACGCAAAATACTCAACATCCATTGGCCGGATACTATCAGCAACAGCGTTTTATGGGAGAGGACAAATCTGCTTCCAGCTGAAGAGGAAATTAGGAAAAGATGTTGGAAGTGGATAGGACATACATTAAGGAAATCACCAATGTGCATCACGATTCAATCCCTAACTTGGAATGGTGAAGGGAAGCGGAAAAGAGGAAAGCCAAAGAACACACTACGCCGGGAAATAGAAGCAGATATGAAAAGGATGAATAGTAACTGGAAAGAACTGGAAAAGAAGGCTCAGGACAGGGTTGGATGAAGAATGCTGGTGAGCGGCCTATGCTCCTCGACGAGGGGTAACAGGTGTAAGTAAGTAGCCTCCTTTCCAAATTACTTTTTATCATAACTTGAAATATTGATCTATATCACGTACTGATTTCACTAACCCGACTTCTGACTATGATTTCTTCCATCCCTCGTCTACTATTCCGTCTGTAGCCTAATGTCCTAGACTTGATCAGTTACACGTCCTGATGTGGAAAGTTAAACATAAATCAACGCAAGCTAAATTCCTAGTCGTTCGCAAGCCCTTTCCTATCCCCCCACTGTAAGTATGAAGTCGACAACTAGCTCCTACCATATGTTTATTTCGATTACTCCGCCCAGCCAACATTTCAAACATCCATTAGCTTGTGTACGCAAATTATCGGACCTCACGGCACACCAAATAAGAAATCATATATTGTATTATTATCATAAGCAGTATTAAGACAGACCATATCACTCATATATTAAATGCCTCACGGTTGACGAGACCTCGCACGTATGTGGAAAACGCCTAGTTCTTAACAATTTGTTACAAAAGAGGAAGGTTGGATGACTGTTTGGTAGGGAGCGTCCATATTAGACAACTTAATCTACATTTTCTATAGCTGTGAAACATGGCACAGGACAGTACAAGGTGTGTAGACCGCTAGTGTCTAATCATGAGTATATTCGAAGCTGTTCGTGTATGATAGAGTTGCGGGACGAGTGATAGCAAAATTAGATGAAACGCACCAATAAGTTGGTGGTACAGATAGACATTATGCACACCCTATCTAGAAAAGATCCAAGTTGTAAAACTTCCAAGGGCAACTAAACAACATACCACTAACCCAACAATTCACAATTAGTCTGAGCTAAGTCCGAAGGCGTCCTAGCTGAGGCTCGTGCAATAATCGCAGTCGCTGGTGAAATACCTTAGGTGATGCGACTTAAATCTGGTAACTGGCACATATGTATTCATGGCACATCGACTTTAATCTTAAGTTTGGTATGTTGTTCAATACTTCCCACTCCCCTTTCGTATTTGTACATGTCAAACCGCATTTAACATCTATATTTTTCTATTTAGACTTTTCTAATATTAGTGTTGTTTGGTTGTATTATTAACCGATTATCTTACAGTATGTGCTACTGGCAACGAAATATTTACTACATTTACTACAACATACCACAGACCAGGTCATTAGAATGTGAGAAAATGGTTGATGATACACTTTTCTTATCTTCGTTTAGATTGTTACTAACATTTGAAGGAATCCTCATAAGTTAAGCTTGATGTCGTGAACTCATAAAACCGTGATCTGTCACCAGAGATGACTTGGCGACAGAAATCGAGCGATTTTCTAACGGACGCAACATTCTGTCCTACCCAACTTTTAGACAAATTCTTACGCATATTTTTGTCAACCTTAAATGGTTGGCTACGACTGTGGGTCAAGTCAATCTATCAGTAACCATCCGGATAGTAGATCAAGAATTGGAAAGAACAAGAGACCAAAAACAATAGATGTATCATTAAGACAAGAGGTTAGCAATTGACCATAGCCAGAACTCATGGTTGGTCAGTATGTACCTACTAGACATCATAAAATTCACCTGAAATTCATTCACAGTACTCAATTACCCTACTTTTGCCCAGTATGAAGAATTTATTGGATCTGAGATACAAAATTAACACCGACATATCATAAACAACAGAGTTTAGGTCACAGCACACACACACACACGTTGCTGAAATACCTTGAAAATAGAATGCAATCTGCAAATGAGTTATCACGATTCTAACCTAAACTCAAAACACAATGAATCTAGTTACTAAGATATAAGTAATTCTACACCGGTAGAAGTTGTAAAACACATCTACTGACTTGCTCCTATGTCGAGCCCGATACATCAGTTCATGTCAATACGAGATCAATTACATTATAAATTGGGGGGATATAAGTGAGAATGATGAGTCAAATATTAAATAAACTGTATTGTGTATAGAGAAACAAAAATGAAATTTAACTTTATGCGATGGGAACTCTTGGTTTATTTCAAGATATTTAAAAGTTTAGTCATATGTTCCTCATAGTTCACCGATGTCACAAAACTGATTTGCTTCACCATTAAATTGGATTTGAAACTCTAAGGTTCTATGGATGGTGCGTTCATGCTTGTACTTATACGCTATTAAGTGTTGTGAAACAAAATGAACCCCCAGATTTTCAGATATACGTAGTAAATATGACCTAGTAGGAATAATGATCAGTACTTTAGAAAACTATATGTGCTAACAAGTCATCTAACTTAGTAAACTGACTATACACGAATAGATTGATGGAATTATCAAGACGAATACTAGAGTAATAAAAATAAGGCATATAGGACATGATTTAGAGACAAATCAGCAAAATAAAAGGTATCCAACAACCTAAGATCTGAACGAAAACAAGGAGTGAAGGCACGTGGGTTGTTGTTATCAAATGTGAGCCTGGTTTACTACTGACCATCCTAACTTGCTAGTGTACATTTATCAACAGAGCTCAGTATAATTGTTAATGAGTTGATTGAGGATTAGTGCCTCACCAAGGCTGGATATGATTTTTTATAACTCGCAAATCGTATCAAGTTTTACTCTTACTTATAAATCATCCGCCTTCAAATCTTTCTAATTAACCCATTTACAAGGCACCTGAGAATGGTCAGTCAGTCAGCTACATCGTAGGACCAGGCACACATATGCATCAGCATAAGTTGCCATACCTTGTTAGCACAACAAGATGAACACCGGATTCATAGAAGTAGTCAATTTAGTGATGGTAGTATATAAAAGATAGGTTGTATATAAGGATATAGTATAGGAAGAAAAACAGATATGAAGCAATTTTAAAGTTAAGGTTTAAGGGAAGATAAAGAGTGTATACACCTACGCCATTGTAATCAATTCTGAGCCAAGTCACCTAGAGTCTCTAACCATTGGTTACGATAGTCACGCGGACTCCAACCAAGTAGTCTGCATCTGCCAACATGGCTCAGACTAGAAGTTAGTGACTTCAAGCACTGATGCCAAGTTTTGGTTTGGCTGCCCCTAACTCTTTTCCAGCCATCCCCTACACTATTCACAGCAACTAGAGAATGGCCAACACTAGGGGTGTGAAAACTCATCGTACTGTTGAATCCCCCAACCCAAAGTAGATAGGAGTAAGGGGGTTCAAAAAAGGAATAAACAACCAAACACATTGACCACTAAGCCACCATCATTCCACCATTCATTTACAATACATATATTGGAACGGAAATAAAAAGCAAGCAGTGAAAATTATATTAAAAAGTTAGTCAGTCAGACAATTAAATATGCGAATAATGATAATAAAAACAAATTCATTCAAAATATAATTAAACGGTTACAGCAAGAAAAAATCACAAATATCGGTTTACCTTTTTTTAAGAAAGAAAAAGAGAAAACATAAAAGATAACGAAAAGCATTCTGTGCTTGTGTGTGTACACCACACACACAGGCACAAATTGAAAACAAACAAATGACTTGATTAATAGAGATAAATACAGAAATATGCATATATATATACATACATAATAGAAACCTATACTCTCCTGACTATCACTTGTTCCATGTGCATCTTCTATAATGCAGCGGTGATGATCATCCAAAACTAATGTGTAATGAGTGTAAATAATTAGTCACTTCAGTGATGCATAACTTGTCATGTATCAGTATCAATAGAGAATGTGATTGTGATCAATTGATAGATAATTGGATAAGATAATCTGTCTTATTGTTTTAATTTCTTCAAAAGGGTGCATTCCATATACACAATAAAAACAAAACGATAGATCTCGCAGACAGGCAAAATTACAGAAAAAGAGGATGGAGTACGATAACAAAGGTCAAGTGAAAACTGTATGTGTGAGAGAGAGGGATAACAAAGACAGACCGGACTTACAGGTAGTTGTTACACTGAAATACGGTAGCATCAATTTACCGTCAATATACTATACCATCTATTAATCAAAAGATACTTTCGAAAATTCACTCTTTACATTGGATGGAACAAATGAGCAGTGTCAAGTAAAACGCCATCAACAAAGAATCGAGTGCGTACAAAAATACTGGTTTGTAGTTGTCTCGAGTCGAATTGTATTTTTATGTTTCATAATATGACAATAATCACAAGAGAGAAGGAGAACAATTCGAATCTAACCAAGAAAGAGATTATGTATATATGCATAGCTAGCATGAGGAGGATGGAGGCAGTGACAACGGTTCTCTCAGACGCAATTTCGAGAGAGAGAAATAGGCAACACCAAGTAAGATAAAGAGGCACGAACTTGATTAAAGAGGGAAGCACGACGACAACATGTGTGTGTGTGTGTGTACGATTCAGATCACAAAAACAATATTCACTGGTCTGAACTTGAGAATAAAAAAGAAATTACAACTCCAATACAAATATATATATATATATATATATTACATAAATTAGCTTCCCTACACTAGTAAACTTATGAGAATATGCACGGTCTTTCATGTGTAAACATAAAAATGAAAAGAACAGGAAAAATCAGGACTGAGATTCAAAACAAAGGAAAATGGAGAGAACTGTCGGAGTTATAAGAGAGTATATTGTCTGTTTGCATGTGTAATTGTGAATAGTGAATATCAACCGGATAATTAGAAAAGATGGTTGTGTTACTACAAACACAATGACCTACACACATGTGCATAGGATCGTGTTGGTGATTGTGGCAACTAGTCAGTCGATCGACGAGTAAATGTGAGAATAAACTAATTATACAACATAATAAGATCACATACACAAACTGTCTCGCCCGCTTGCATGTTTACTCTATGGGAGCATCCATAACAACAGCTGGAGCAATATTAAATTAATTCACATGAACTATGTTTCTTTTTCTTCCCTTCAGGCATCAATACTGCTCGAATAGCTTCGTCGAAGACATCTTTTAATCCGAACTGAGTTAAAGCAGAGCATTCCAGGTATTTCACAGCTTTAATTTCTCTGGCCATCCTGCAACCCTGAATAATTATAATAATAACAACGGTCAATAAAGGATAATCAAATGACAGTTTAAAGCCTAAAATAACACTATACTGTTATTACTCATGGTACGATTCCGCTAATTAAAAAAACACATTTACTGAATACTGGGAATGTGTGCTGACTATCCCGTACTGCACTACTTTATACCCAATTCACTCCAGATCGCAACTGCTACCTAGACATGATACTAGAGATTGGATGTCGTGATGACCCAGTCGAGCTACATCACATGGAATACGGTTTTTCGGGGTTCTATCATTCCAATCAGATCGGTACAAGGGTTGTTTCCCCTAGACAACCAGCATTTGAAGCGATCCTTCAGTCCTACATCAAAAGGAGGTTAGAAACGATTGATTTTAAAACAAAATTCCTACATTTAGTTAACCTATCGGATAGTTATGGACTGTTCCGTATCACTCAAGACCAGACACTTATGAGTCAATTCAAAAATCTTTTCCTTAGAAGTAAAACAAACAGGTCCGAAATTTATGCTTCGGATATATTTGTGGTTTATGTATGTTTTTACTACTACAAAAACAAATGTTGAAGGCAAACTATTTAAATGCATACTAATTACTGAAACAAACAACCGCAGAAGTTCATTACTAGACTTCATAATAATAAAACAGAACTACAAACGTTTCACGTGACATACAGACAATCAGTCAAAGAGCACATGATAGACACAAAACCATGACATTCTGTAGCAAGTCACACATTGCAGAGTATTTCGGTCAAACCGAAAGACAAGATCCCCTTGAGAGCAAACTACGAACAAATCAACATCAGAAAAAGAGACCACTGTGAAAGCTTACCTAGGCTACCAAAAAGCTTTACAGAAATCAAGAAATTTAAGGAATGTTCAGTCGCACTATAATCTAAAGACACGGAGTCAACTTATTAACGAATATTTCAAAAAGTATAAGGAATAGCTTGTGATGGAACCATTTTACAAAAAAGGAATAAAAGTTAAGCGAGGAAGTAAATTGCCTCAAAATGGATTCGACTTGGCAACTTTTCATTACCTAGTACAGCATACACGCGTGTAACAAGGATTGCACAGATATATATAGGCAAAATTAAAGGAACTGTAAATTTGGTTAAAACAATATACTTCACATATCACTCATAGATGCAAGTTTTGTATCATTTAACAAATGAAGGCCTATCTCTGAGAATAACTGAACAGTTATCTGTAAGCCCCGATATTAGTAATCCAACTATTCTACTATTTTCATAAAACTATTTCTCCGGGGATAACACATTAAACGACCACGGGTGAAACACATATATGCCTTATTTTGAATTCGAGTAGTCATCGCGAGCTTCTTAGCATTAAATAAATAAACTCACACTATGTGGGGACTAATGACACTACCCGGTTGCCTAAACCGTAAAGGGTGGGGCGGGATTCAAACCAAAGACTTAGCGGCCGAAAGACGGACGAATTAGCCTCTAGCCACTGCCTTAGCAACAAGTTTGTAATAGTTATTCTACGGTAGTCACCGATCTTACAATGGATGTCACTGAGTTGATACTACAAGGTAACATTGTAAACAAGTAACCACATCAAGGTTTCTACACTGGCCGTTCATTTACACAGTTGCTCCGAAGTCAAACTTTACTACATATTTTGTGTTTGATGTCAAGCGAAAACAGTACAACTTGTCGATATAACAGGACAGATATATTGAAAATAAAAAGCGAATTTTATGAAATACACTTAAAAGCCTGCAAATAAGGTGGACGAATGGAGAAGCATTTCCACCTCGTTCTGTGCAGCTGCTTACTTCACATTCAAAATATATAGTATATACGCACCTAAATGATTTATGATTAAATCGTTCTGCTTGACCACAAGTCTTTGAGATGTCATATCAAGTTGACGCTTACAGGCGTTTTAAGAATACACAGGGTGAAGTGACATGGAGTAAAACCCTGACTCTTCGTAATAATTTATTTATTTAAACACATAAATATTGGTACAAGGAAGCACCAGATAAATATGCGCCTCGCAAATCTCATTCGATTTGTGTGAGGGCTGTGATACTGCCCACGTGCCCAGACTGAAGCAGGCGGTTTTCTTAGGGGGCCACACCCGGAACCTTTGGCCTAAAGGTCTAGTCCACAAGGCAGTGGAGCATCGTAAGGAGATGCAGTCCCATGGTAGCTGGTCACCAACAGTTGGTTCATACGCCATTCGTTCCTTCAGGATCCTGAAGCCCATGTGCACCATAGGTTTGGAATCAGGGTTTGCCAACTCCCCTACGTGGATCCTCCATATCCACCAACCCGGTTAAAGCGCCGGACATTCGCTTTTTGTCCTCTCACTTTTGTGAACAACATCCCATCCACGAGAAGGCAGTGAGTAGGACTTCCCTGGCAGAGGCTATATATTCACGTGGCCATATGAGAGCATTTCGAGTGGGAGAGCAAACTCTCCCCACTCTTGGCCGTACCAGGGCATTTGGGGGCCCTCGTAATAATAGACAAAGATCTCAAACCACTGACAGGACGAAGTAGTAGATTAGTGATTAAGGCATTCAGCCCTCAACTACTGACGTGCAAGCTCAAACCCGGTAGTTCGGAATCACGGTTTCACAACTGTCCTAGGTAATTCTTCCTTACCGACAACCCGTTTTAAGTGCTGGATATTCACTTTTCGTTCCCACGACTTCGTAAACAACATTCGTGCCACGAGAAGGTGGAGTAGGACTTCTCTGACAAGTATTTACGAGTAACTAAATGAGAGCATTTTAAGGGGAGCGGGCTTTTCAGCGAGACAAGAATTTATGGACGAGCTAGTCAGAAGCATTTGAGGGATTTCAAGGTCACGGCGCCTATCTCATTACCTGACGCTCGTGCAGAATCGGTTCAAAGAGGAAGACGTGATAATTAAGCGGCTACAGTAAATAGGAATACTAAGAAGTTCCTTTGTTTGTAATTGCGATTATCAAATGACTTGTAGACTGTGCAGAGTACCGTGATGTCCTTTGATGTGACATGTTGGAGGAAGACGTTTGCTAGAATAGAAACCTTTATTGCACGATCCAGATTGAGACCAAGGCATATTATAATAATTGCCACAAATTGTATAATAAAAGCATCAGTAACATTGGTTGCAATGATGGCAAATGCTACTGAAGCTCCGGCTTTTTAGTGGTATGAGTACTGTAGGGACATCCATGATAAAAATGACAAACTTACACAACCGGAGTACACACAAAGAATACTGAAGCTATGTGGTCGAGGCTGAGAGTTTTTGTGACTTTATCATGGCTCCAGAAACTGACTATTATGGAGCCATATAGATGAATTACTCTAACTTATGCATTACGATTTCAGAACCTTCGAACCTCCTTCTAACCTTGACAAGTTTTTGAACCATATAGAAGTGTGTCCACTTCAATCTTTTGGTTTTGAATAATATATTTTTACACTACTGACTGTTAACTGATAGATTAATATTTCTCAAGGTCACTTAAGATTCGTCCAAAGGACTTCCACAAATTCTGATTTCGCCGACGTTTCACCTTGGCATTAAACTACTACTTCAATGTATGTATGAATAATCATGAATGCTAACCTAATTTCACGTGACTAACAACATACTAAGAGACATGACATTCTTATTCTGTTCAAACGTACACTTAAAATACCAGTTACAAACTTGGATTAAAATCATAACTGTAACCTTTCATTTCAGTTTAGTTAATGAAACTAAGTGAATTTTTTATGAAGTAGCAACTAACCTCTGCATACGTAACTGGAAACGTTGTTGATTTTAGGCCATTAGGACTATCTCGAAGGTCTCGTTTAGTTCCCACAAGAATAATAGGAGCTCTTGGAACATATGCAGATATCTCCGGATGCCATTTACTACGAACATTCTCGAACGATGTTCGACTGACTAAGGAGAAGCACACCAAAAATACATCAGTTTGTGGATATGAGAGTGGTCTTAGTCTGTCATAATCCTCCTGACCTAAAGATAATATACGTGTTAATACAATCACGAACTCGAAAGTATTTAAATATATTTGTACTTACCAGCTGTATCCCATAAACCAAGGTTCACAGGTTTTCGGTCAACCATTACGTTGGCAGAATAGTTATCGAAAACGGTTGGGACGTACTCACCAGGAAAGGCATTCGTCGTGTAGCTAATGAGTAAACAGGTCTTTCCGACAGCGCCATCACCGACAACCACACATTTGATGGCTTGCATGAGTAGCAAGAAACAGACAATGTAACGGTTTGCGTTTAGCCAAAAGATACTTTGTGTATTAGAGGAACATGCAGAGTCGTGTGAGGACTGAAAAGGGGAAAAGAATGAGAGGTAAGCTAGCAATCGAGGACAAAAAACTTACATCCAAGCAATTGAAAACACACGAAAATAACACGAGAGTGAGATCAAGATAATCCGATAACCGAAAACAGAACCCGACAGTTCACCTAAGTACGCACAAACCCAAACCGAAAATCGATTAACATCCGCGGTTACTGTGATTGTGTTCGTTGAAACAAAATTTATTACTTTATCCGAACTGAGACTAAAAACTGTCTGCAAACAGCCATTATCATTTTTAATTTCGTCAGTCTTGACTAACGCTTCTCAACTTGGTTTCATGACTATGCTTTTGCTCCACGTTGCAATAATTTGATAGAAAACTAACAAGCGAAGAGATTTTGGTCGGTCAGTGATAATTTTACACTTCGACTTTAGTAAGGCCTTCAGTGATGCTTCACACAATCCTATAGCTTTCCTCACTTTGTATACGAGATCCCCCATTACCCTGCTTCAAATATTTTTCAACAGCACGTAGCCAGATCGTTCGCGCTGGACCTAGATATGGAAGCCTGTTAAGCGAAAGCTTCTTCTATTCCATCCAAAACCATTTGAACTATTTGAACTCTGTAAAGTTTTCCTTTTTGCTGTAGACCAACAACGGTTTATCCATTCTCGTCTTCTACCGAAGGAAGCCATGCTCAAATGTAATTGAAGGAGACATAAACAAGTGATACGAATGGATAGTGTTGAAGAACCTGTCACTGAACTTTGATGAAAGCGGATTCCTTTACTTTGGCCTCAGAAATAACCCAAATCTAGATTGTCACTGATGTGAGGATAAGAAAATGAGCGATTAGTGCTTGCTTAGTCAGACTAATAGGTAGTCTGACAAGTATTAGATGAGTTATGTTTCATAACCCTTATTATTACTGTGATAGTTGTCGGATTTTGGTGCGGAAACATACTTATGTTCTAGTTGAGCCAGTCACATGTTCTTGACCTGGTACGGTATAAAGTGTAGATATTAGTCTAATGAAAATTAACAACCCGTTCTCGGTGACAAGAAAACGGAACGCAATAAAATAGAAAACACGTTTTAAAAATCAATATTATTTGTGACTTCGGCCTAAGGTAACCTTACACAGGTGTTATCGGGTATTATTTAAAAACAGGTGAGAGCTAAAAAATAGCAGCATGCGAACCACGTTCAGTGGATATCACAGGAGTAAGAACACGTGTCAGCAGCAACACATGTATTTCTCGAAAACCGAACGAGTTTCTGTTACAAAAGAGAAAGCTTATTTACAAGATAGCCTGGCATATCTTTTTTATTCTTTTCTACGTATGACTTTTTCTTCTCTCACTGGATTTACCCTTTTTAGCCTGACAAGAATAAAGTTGTTCGCATTAATTTTGATAACATATGATGACTTTCAACAATGATATATGGCAATTATCTTTACTGAGCATATTTCATGTCATTTATACACAGCATTAAAGCTCATATGACGCATGATAATTTTCAACAACAGTGAATCAAGATTATTATGATTATATAAAAATCCAACATATCTATCCTTGAATATGTTATTTTATTTTTCAAGTAGTTGAAGGCAATAATTTAATGACAACAGGTGTTTGATGAAAATTTACTAAAGCTCTCTCAGGTTAGCCAGCAGAAAGGATCATCTCCAACGACTTAAATAGCTCAAGGCAATGCGTCTCTGTCTGGGTGCATTAAGTTAATTGTTTTCATTATCTACCATGTCAGTGTCTACTTTGCCTGTAGCTCTTCTTCGACTACTACGGGTCCCAAACCTGGCTAAAGTAGGAGGATCGGTCATGTAGTCAGTGCCTTTATCCCCTGGAAAATAACACTACCAAGAATGAGCTAATCAGAAAGAACAATCAGAATTATCTTAATTCCACCCTGGGAGTAGGTGGTTCCTCATGTAGAAGAATTATAGCCCCTCACGGTGATTTCTGAGTCTTGAGGCCGGTACCCCTCCCAACAGCCAGAACAGCTATTATTATAAGCACATTGGATGTCCAGACGATGTGGGGGATTAAAAGGGCCAGTCAAATAGCACTGAAAAGGTGGAGATACAACTTAGCGGCGCTTAGAATGAGTGAAACCCATTGGACCTGAGCTGGACTGAAATGAATAGACTCGGGAGATTTTCTGCTGTACTCTAGTCTTGAGGAAGATAATGCTTTGCGTATACAAGGATTTTGTATTGACATTATCCAATTATTCAGCTAGCCTTAAGATGCCCATTCCATTCTAGGGCTCAACTCTGAGTATTTTGATTACTTTTCATCTTACGTTTTGATTACTCCTGACCATACGACACTTTCTGTAACTACGACTAAGGTTATAAAATACAGTCATCACAGACTTAGGGTCATGTATTTAATCGAGTTACGTAATGAGTCACATTCCATGCTTCTGCTTATTCGTTCCCAAGCTGTCTATGTCATATCTATTTCCTTTTTAATAACCAGTACGTTCTGCAAAACCAAATATTTATGCATAACTGAACATTTGTCACTTGTAATTATGCATTACCTTTTGTATCTGATCAGTTGACACGAATAGCGGAATAATTCTTCACTTTTGACGAACTTTATCTATTTTTTAAAAACAGTTTCTTTAATTCTGACTTTGGGATGGCTACAGGGGCAGGTTAGTAAACACCTGGTAGCCAGGCAGAGCATGGGAAAGTCCTGCCTCACCAACATGCAGTTGGGCGGCCCGCTCGCGACATTTCGTTAAACATTCTTTTCTCAATTTTTTATCTAATATTCTCTTACTAGCTATGATCTCCACGCAGAGGGCGCGTACAACAATTCGTGCAAGGTAATTTTTAGAAGCAAGCGTTACTGAAATAAGATAACAAACCAGTAAATCATTTTAAGTATGATGAATATACCTAAATATTGATTGAGCGGTTGTCGTCATTGTTTGTACTAGTGAAAAAGGTCAAACACTGAACGAGTTAGTCTTGAGAAAGTGAACTAACAAGCTCTTCAGAGTTTACTAACAAGGTTATCAGCCTTTTGAATTTGGAATATTAAAGATTCCCATTGTGAAAATTAGAACAACATATGTAAGCGAACAATTGTTTTCAATTAGATCGTCATCAGGCTTTACTCTAATATACATGAATATTTATATAAAAATGTTAGACCAATCAAAGTTATTTGAGTCAATAATAATCACAATGAAATAGAAATACGTTACCAAGCATAATAATAGTTAAAAGTACAAATTGATAGTGGGAAGACAGGTGTACTGATAGTAGTAAGAATAGTAAATTACGATAACAAAAGTCTTATCAATAATTAAACATAAGAATTAAGAGGTCAAATGTGGGTAAATAGTCTGGAATAGTAATCACAAAACATTAAAATCATTACGTAATAAGAAGTATGTAAGTAAATAGATAGTGAAGAATACAAACGGAAAGAGGTAGAAAATTACAAACAAACAAAAAATGATAACCAAAATATAAAAAAAAATTTTTACAAATAATAATAATGTCAATTATTAAGTTATGTCCCCCATGGAAGGGATAGGAGGGTTACGAATTTCTTCTGTACACATAAATTGGGATGGAATGTACGAATCCCTATGGCTTCTGCTATATGAAGTAGACGGGAGCGAACTCCGTTGGGAAACGATGGAGGTATACGATAGATCACTTGAAATGATTTCAATTTATCAACAGTATGACCACTATCAATTAGATGTGCCAAGATAGAACTGCGTATTGTTTTTATTTGACCCTTTCCAAACCATGCTAGTAGATGTTCACTCATTCGTTGGTTAAGTTGCCTAGTAGTACGCCCGATATAGCTATCTCCACAGGAGCAGCTGAACTTATAAATGCACATGGAGGAGGCCAACTCAGGTAACTTATCCTTCGTTTGAGTAGACATCACTGGTCGACTCGAGAAAGTCAATGCAAGATAGGCTGCGTAGAAAGTTCTACTAATTACTTTTGTTAACCTATCTTTCAGAGTTTCACTAGCTACATCCCCGTTGAATGGTAATTTTATGTATAGAGGCTTCTTACGAACAGTTAAAATCTCCGATTTCTTCCTTGTATCATACATGTACTTTTTGATGAACGCAGCAGGGTAGCCGATCTCAGTCAGTGAGTTATAGATAAATTCCAGTTCCTGACTTAAAGTATCAACAGAACAGATCTTATTTGCTCTACTAGTGAGGCATTTAACCAAGTTTCTCTTATATTGAATAGGTGTAAAGCTATAGAAGTGAGTGTATTGGCAGGCAGAGGGTCTTTTTCTATACACGCTTCTACTTAACGAGCCATCACTTCGCCTGCTTAGTGTAACGTCAAGGAAATTCAGCTTCATGTCACATTCACCTTCACCAGTGAAACTAATCGCTGGATGTACACTGTTGAACTGTTCTAGTAGTTCATCCTTACTGGTGTTCTGATCCACGACTATGAATGTATCGTCGATGTAGCGGCAATATAGATCGAGCTTCTTAATAGTCTCCTTAAGTGGGCCATTTTCTAGCTTAGCTAAGAAGAGATCAGCAAGAATCGGGCCTAGAGGTGAGCCCATGGCTATTCCGTCTATTTGTCTATAATAGGAATTGTTGAAGACGAAATGAACATTCAGTGTACATCTTAAAAGCAGTTCTTTCAAACAATCTTCCGGCAGGCCAATGTTGATTTGTTTTTCAGTTATTTGCTCGCATATGAACTCAATAGTCTCCATAAGTGAATTTGGTAAAAGTGTCACAGTTACGATTAGTTATCAGCAACCTGTTCCACAACAAAGTATACCGCATTGTAAAATAAACTTACAACGCATTTGTTTTTGGCATTTTACGGTGAATAATGTATACGTGTTGTTCCTCAGTCTGTTGGTTGGGCCATAGATCATAGTTCGGCAGGTTAGAAATGAGTTCTTTTATTGTTTTGTAGAGAGATATTAGATTTTTCCTTTGCCTACGGTGCCATAAAGGTTCTAAAGTGATGTGCTTACATCTGTCTGTGTAATCGAGAGTGGAGTCACTTCCTAGCAGTTGGCGTGTGGAGTGAAAAGTGTGAATACCAAAACATCTGGAATATTAATAAAAAGACTACAACTAAATGTCGTACCATATACGAAAGACAGTTGACATATGATAGCCGTTATTGTCCGAAACGATTGTTCTCCTACGTTAAACGGAGAACAGGACGTAGTGGTGGTATCCTCCCACTACTGATACGCGAAAATTCAGATTCACTAGCCGAATGAGATCTGTCAAAAGCTGAGACTTTGTCGAACTATTTCAGCGAAGTCTATTTAAGTCTATCCACTCAACACCGTACAGATTGGGAAGATGCTATTGTCAGTCCCATGATTAAAGATGGTCTGAAACAGATCGTGTCTAACGGCTGACCGGTTAGTCTGACAAGCATAGCAGTTAACTTACTTGGGTAGACAATTCGGATTAAGTTAATAAGCCACACAGAATCGTATAAGCTGTTAACTCCCGAAAAATACGTGTTCCGAAACAAGCATTCATGATTGACAGACTTGCTTACTGCTAGAGAGTATTGAATAGCAGCCCTAAATAACCGTTTGTCTGTTGATATGATATTCATAGACTCTAGCAAAGTGATTGACAGGATTTCGCACTTAGGCCCTATGCAGAAGCTTTATGGCTCGGAATAACGGGTGCTGTACAGGAATGGGTAAGAAACGCCTTATGTGACCACAAATAGAGAGTGAAGGTTAATGAGAAGCTGTCCGAATTGTGACCGGTTGAAAGTGGTGTACCCCAAGACACCATCTTAGGCCTTCTACTTTTCATTCTCTACGTTAATGAATTACCGCTATCGCTTAAGCGGTCGATATTATTGTTCGTGGATGACGCCAAAATCTGGAGAACAATAAGAGGTTAGAATCATCATTTTGATCTTCAAGCTGGCCCAGACGAATAAGTTAGATGGGTTCAAGGTTCGGGCTTGGGAATCAATTCTAGAGAGTGAGCTCATGCACATTAGGCATGGTAACAGGTACCAGTATACCAGTGACGGTACATTTCTTCTATACTTTCAGGAATATCAAAACTTAGGGGCAATAACATGTCAAGACTTGAAAACAACTACGGATTGTAACTCAGCAGCTGCCATAGGGTTTAGTGCGTTATGGTCACTTTGCCAAGCATTCAAATGCTTTGACGAGGAAGTGTTTCTAATTTTATATCCCACCTATGTACGATCGCACTATGAGCACTGTATCCAAGAAGCTTGTCCACGTCTGATTAAGGATACCAGCTCATTTGAGTGTGTTCAGTGTGTGGGAACAAAATTAGTGAACGGTCTTTCTAAATTCCTTTATTATGAGAGCTTAAAACATCTAAACCTTTTACCTTCGTCGTATCTTAAGACACGAGATGACTTTATATTGGCATTTTGTATCTTTAGTTAATTGAGTGTTAATAAGTCTCGTTTTTTTGCTCCCTCCAGCACTAATAAACTCTGAGGCCATGGCAAGAATTTTCAAAAAATGCAATCTAATAAACTTAAAGTGGGGCGCCGTTTTTCCCACCGAGTGCGCAATGACTGGAACGCCACAACCGAACAGGTGGTGTCAGATGATGTCAGGATGTTTCTCTACCAGTTTCTCAATCAGCAAATATCTTAGAACCTTGTCAACCTATCTGAAGGTTTAGCGACACAATTATGCTTACAACTCATTAGTATAAGCAGTCGAGAAAATCCCCTGCAAAACTGAAAACACTGTCGAACTTATCAGAAGGGGGTCTTGTGGAGATTTTAGTAATTTTATATAGTTGAGATCACGAGTCAATTGAAGCCAGACCACCATGGAAAACCTGGAAACACTTGACGGCCGTTCCTTCCTATCGTGGGACTCCTCAGCAGTGCGCATCCACGATCCCGTCACGTGAGAATCAATCTCAGGACCTACCAGTCTTGCACCAGAGCACTTAACCGACAGACCACTGAGCCGGCATCCATGGTGTTAATGTCTTACCTCAACCAATCCACAAAATTGCGCGACTAACTTCCATTGTACTGAGGTAGATACCTGTCTCTACCTGGCATGTTTTAGCTCCACTTGTCTTGACTTCTCATTAGAACTCCAGGAATTACCTCACTAGTGAGCATATGAACTTACCCCTACATTGATCTAAGTTCATTCCATTATCATAGATATGAGTTGAGAGTTATACTCCCCTTGATTACAACTTATGTTCTCCCTCATAATCACATAAGCATCGCTCACTGTTTATCATCTTGTGAATATTTACCTAACCAAAAGCACTGTGCAACTCCACATCACCTATATTTGTAGCAAATAGGCTTTGTCGATTTTAACAACTTTTGATCATTACATTTCAAATAAGTCGTTTTTCACCTTACGCTAAACTTCATACTTGCGGCTAGCTTGTATGCACCATCAGCTGGCAAGTATGAATATAAATGATTGATTTTTTGCGCATCAAAGCATTAAGCCTATAGCATGTTTCTAACGAATACACTCATAGTTAACGAATTACTGTCAGCTGTCTGTCCGAAATTCACATGGGCGCCATGTTTTGCGCATTAGAAGACTTTTGATAACAATTCATTTGTGCTAGTAGTTTTGAAAAATCCTATGACAGTTAAATAATAATAAGGTCGAGAAAATCTCCCCACAACTAAACAAACCATATTAAATTTGACTAACTAACTGGAACACTAGTTGGAATACTTCCCCCTTCAGTTAGCCTTCTATTGCAAATGCAATCGAAAATCAACTCATATGAACAGTATGCCGGTATAAACGTCAGTTGACTTTGCAATTTGAACCAAAAGTAATATCGATGTCAACATCGACACATTGATTGTTTTCTATTTCTAAACACAAAATGCTTATACTGTTAAGCTATTAACCAGCGGCTGTTACTACACATTTTACTGCGGTTCGTTCAAATATCTCTACACTAAATCATTCTTAATTACTATAACACACCTTTACCTAACTTTTGAACAACCTTCAAGTTTATTCTCATTTATGTGTATCAACAATGAAACCAATAGTTTTGTAATTGTTACACGTATTTCCCGGTCAGTTGCCACCACCTTCTTTTTTAGTTCATCTTTGAGTTTATCAATACTAGGAGGATTATTATTTTCTTGGTAACCCCCAGCGCGCAACAATCGTACTCACTTTGGTATGGAATCAACGTGACGTTGATTCCGATAGGGTAGTAGTGTAAAATCCATTTTAAACGTTTCGTATGTGAAAATCCCTCCATGCATACATTCATAACTTCTTAATGTTTTCTTTATTTGTACGTTATTGTTAGTATTTTTTATGCCATTTTAAATTGTGATGTTTCACTTAATAATAGTTTTCTCATTTTTTATGTCGCAATCACTGGGCTTCTATGTTTCTTCTTGAACTGTATCCATGTTGTTTTAATTGATATTTTTCCTGGCGGCTGCCATATTGATTGTTCCCTCTTTGATTGTGTTGCTTGATTTGACTGATGTTGTGCATTTTGGTTATAAATAGAAGCACTTTCCCAGGATTTGAAACACTTTGTGTTATAAAGCAACCTCTCAAACAGAATTTTACTTGATCTATCCAGAAAGGGTAGAATAACAATTACTTTTCGGAGCGTTCGGTAAATTTCTTATCAATTTGTGTAGTTATTGTAATTTAGATCGATTATTGTGGAAATAATTGTTGGTTGAATAACTGAGTGGTAATATTTGTTTAGGTAAAATTGTACATTTGTATTTATGATGAAATTTAGAACCGTTGTTACCCTAATCACCTTGTTCTAATTTCGATTGGGTCGCGCGTTACTACATGTATTCCACGGATAGTTCTTCTTCACCCAAACCTAGTTTGGATTTTATAAGTAGTGTAGTGGCATTGGTTTCTAACCACATGACCCATGAAGCCGAACATTTAGTTACTCAAAAGATTTATATTTAACAATTAACACTAACAAAGCGTCAACAATGGTGAAT
This sequence comes from Schistosoma rodhaini, assembly GCA_944470415.2. Lineage (NCBI taxonomy): Eukaryota > Metazoa > Platyhelminthes > Trematoda > Strigeidida > Schistosomatidae > Schistosoma > Schistosoma rodhaini. Next base: position 16,483,948 of record OX104042.1, on the reverse strand, counting down.
GACAGAACATTCAACAGTTCATTCGGATGACATGACTCAGTCTTGCAGGTGTGGTCATTGTTGTGTAAATTATCTCCAGCCTAAATGTGTTCATTGGAAACGCCAAACATCATATTGTTGATTGTTGTAATAAGCTGTGACTCACCCGAGTTTTAGAAACTCCTCATAAAACGACGAGGTTTGATAGAAGATAATGATCAAAAACTCAACTAGTATAAATGCCATGTCGGGAATATTTAACTCCATGTTACACAGATAATCTATATATTCTTGAATCATCCTTTCTAATTTACGTCCATAGGACAGACACTAGCATAGATTACGCTGAGGATGTGATCAAAGCACATAAAACTCTTGGCTTTACACGAAAATGGCTTGAAGCTATCACCTCTGGACTATTTCTGACGATATTTAAAACTTAAGCATAGACTCACCCCGAGGATCGCGAGATTATTGGACCATCTTTACTGAAATAAAATATAAAACCCTTATAACAAGCGCACAGGCGGGAAACAGGCTAGAGGAGAAGTCATTTGAAAATAGACTTCGTAGCTTGGGACTGGGTTACAGGGGAACAAACAGTGCTCTGACGGTGGTGCACAATGTATTCAATAAACTAAGTCCATGAAGCAAGGGATCCCATCCGAACTCATCACTGTTAATCCCAAAGTAACCCTACAAATGTAGTGTGGATGAAGTCACACTGTTCATCCTCACGCGTCAGCCATATCTGGAAAGCCTTTCTGGCTGCCCAAGTAGACAGCTTTAAAGGACTGCCTGACAATCGTGTCCTTCCCCATGGTTTTACTTCTGTCTCTTTCAATGTCAGCACCCGAAGCACGTCTCGTAAATTGCCGATTATCGTCAATGTCACTATTATCATTCTCTTTAACATTTCACAATCCAATCAGTTACATTTTGAACCCACTTACTTGATACTCATGCACTTTTGTTTACACCCATACTGTTTGCATGATTAAGAGATTTGGCTTTGACCACTACTTCCCCTTTGTCCCACTACGTTTTAGTTTTACAATTCTCAGGATGCAGCCAACAAGTCTCTTATATGGTACGGTCAAAGCTTCCGGTTTCAGAAACCATACCGTTATAAGATCAAGGCATCCACTGAAGCTGGGTTTATATAATCCCCGAACAAATAAAAAATTCTGTATGACTGGTACAATTGAGTGACTAGATTGCCTTAGATAAAAACCGTTAAAGACCTTAAACCATACTATAACGTCAAGAAGCGGGAGCAAACAGATAATCTCACCCGCACCAGCACGTCAGAAACATATTGCGTATTTCAGCGGTTATCAATGCATCCGAACTATTTGCTTGGTTGCCAGCATTGTAAGCCAACACTAGTGCATTGACATGCATTTCTGTTGGAGATGACCTAATCGAGCACTATCTGGTGTCATGTGCATTTTGGCTGATAGTTATTGAGAAAGAATATGAAATATAAGCACAAACACTGTTTATTATTGACATTAAGTCCATACCTTATCGCTCATCAGTACCATTAGAATAATAATGCTGCTGAGAAAACTATTAGATCTATAGATTGATGTCAACATACTCTCATTCTTAGTGATTGGTTGGTTCCATTTTTGGACTTCAGCAATCGGTAAAATTTGGATACATAGTTTTCTAATTCCAACACTTGATTATAAGCGTACCATTCGAAACAGCAGTTATTATATTGATCCACCGTATCTTTCCTGGCTAAGCTTGGTTCGATTAGTTAGTTGATGATATTACGTTCCTTGTTTGTCGGCAAATTATGGGTTTTGCGGGAATTCATTTTTTTGACTCATTATACATTCGATCATACAAACTATTAGGTGAAAACTACTGTCCGTGTGGTACAAGTGTCAAGGTGTTTCGTTTTCGAACTTGCAGTTGAATATCCTCAAGATAATTCCCAAAGATGTGTATATTACTCATCTTGATAACAGCTACCAGATGATTCCAAGCGGTGTATCAACCTCAGAAGACAATATGGAGCATTAACTACAGTTTATTGTTGTACATCACAGATCTCAAAAACACAAACGTAGAAAACGAATGCGAGTGAATACAAGCGAACACTAGCTAGCGAATAAAGAGGCGGATGGATTGATAAGATATAGGAAGCACATGTATATAGGAAGGCGAGTGAGTCAATAAGTGAATTACGCAACTAACATTCAGGCTAACAAGTGGAATATATGGGTGTGCTGTACCGCGTGATCAAGAACATGTGCTCATACAGACATGACAAAAATAATACAAAGATACAGACAAAATGTTACCGACTGAACGAGTGTCCGCAAAATAGGTTACTTGAAGGGCTTGTCAAAACCAAATATGTACAGACATGTCTAGATGAGGTGATATTAACTTATCTAGGTAGCTATTCGGAAAAGCCATCCAGAATTCTAGGAACTCTGACTGTTACATGTGTATGTGACCAGATCGACGGATTTCAAGTCATCGAGTATGGATTAGTGTGACATTTCCCAAAGCCGTTTTCATATTTGGAAGTGAATGTCCTTCATAGACACGTGGGTGAGAGAAAACAAAAATAGAACCCAAATGTACTATTTTACGGCTTCAAATAGACGAGAAAATACGAATAATTTAATAGGGGACTGAAACACAGGAATCGATACCCCGTGGTAGAAGTCAAGTCGTGGTTAGCTATGGTCACCACTACAGGAAGAACACCTGCCGGTTACTAGGTTAGATCCTTCCGTAGGCCAAATATTAAAGGGCAATAGGTTGTAGTAAGATATGTTTTTTGGGGATATCGTAGTATCGAAATGTTACTGAACTAAAGGTATTTACCAAGTTATCCATTAGTTCGAATGAACCGGGGATGTTCCTGTTTGAATAGATCGGCCGTTTCTACAGTTTAGTAAATCTACCCACATTATATAATAATGCGGAAATTTATCACGTGATAGCATCATGAGGGTCATCGCAGTGTGATGAGGAGAAGAGAAGTTCATGGCCTTCTGAAGATTAGTATAAGCCATTTCTTCAGTTCAGTCGTTTATACCAGCATTCAGGTGGCCACGAAGGTAATATATGCATCTGTTAACCGAAATTGTACTTACAAGCCAATGTTTGAAGCTAATAGTGCAATTCAGTTGGTGAGCCAATTCGTTGAACTTTGCTATTTCACGTGTTTCGAATGATGTTACGAGAAAACGGTGGGCTAATAACCTCTACAATATGCTAGATAGAAATAGAATTGGTTTGACAGGATCTTTTGACAAACTATAGGCTTCTCTGTCAATAGCAGTAATGGAATGAGCTGAAATGCAACTTTTCTTGAAGTCATGCGGTTAACACCAAGTGTCTAAACATGTTAAACAATCTCACCATTCTCTCAATGATGCGTTGATGGGACATTTCTCCAAGCTATTTGAATTTTCGTGTATGGCGAGTCAGTCAGTCAGCTACAACATAGGACAAGGCACACATACGCATCGGTCCAAGTTGCCATAACTCGTTAGCACAACAAGATGAACACCGGATTCATAGTAGTTAATTTAGTGTTGGTGGTAGTATATAAAAGAAAGATTGTATATAAGAATACAGTATAGGAAGGAAGTTATGGGGCAATTTTAATCTCAAGGTTTAAGAGAAGATAAAGGGTGTATACATCTACACCATTGTGATCGATTCTGAGCCATATCTTACAGAGTCTCCAACCATTAGTCACAATAGTCACGCGGACCCCAACCAAGTAGTCTACATCTACCGACATGGTTCAGACTAGAAGTTAGTGACTTCAAGCACTGATGCCACGTTTTGGTTTGGCTGCCCCTAACTCTCTTCCAACCATCCCCTACACTAGTCAGCATAGTGCATCGTGGTAATCGGTGTTCAGGCGTACGTAACACGTGGCCTAACCAGCTCAGTCGATGAAGATTCATGACCTCATCAATTGATTTACCATCATTCCATAATACCCTGTGTCTAACCTCACTAATACTTACCCGGTTATCCCAGCAGATGCGAGCAATATTTCTAAGGTATATGTGGTCAAAAACTATTAACTTGCGAGTATCTTCTACTTTTAATGGCCACGTTTAGCAGCCGTAAAAAAACAGAATGAACTGCTGAGCAGAATACTTGTCCCTTAATCGATAGAAGGATATTTCGCCGTCGTCACAGGTGATGTTTAGATTAATATAAGCCAAATGAGTTTTTTAGATCCGTGCTGATACTTCGTCAGACACCAACCCATTAGGGCTGATCAGACTTCCAAGATAAGTGAAGTTGTCGACGCGTTCGACTAGTTCACTCCCTATCCTTAGTTCAGGTGTTGACACAGGACAGTCCTGGAGTAACAATTTACATTTGGATGGGGAGAAACGCATCCCAAACATCCTGGCATTGTTACTCAGTTCTTACAGAAGACTCTGCATCTTGACAGCGTCTTCACCAAACAGGACTATGTCATCTGCGTATTCTAAGTCGCTTAGTGGATCCCCTGGCAGGAGATCAATTCCTGAAAATTCAGTCAACGAGTGTTATTTGAATGTTGAGCGTTACTTGAAATAATCTAGAACTTCGGTGGAACAACCAAGAACTCAAATCTGAAGTCCTCAGTATGAGATTGTATTGCGAATTTAAGACAGATTTAAGCACAATACATATTCAATCGTGCATTAAACATGTAAGTGGTTCACTACAAAGTCTGTCAGTTTCACTGGATTACTACTGCAGGTCTGATACGTTGATGGGCATCTATTTTATACGCCGAACCTCTTCTAACTTGTTTGTAGCTTATTTGGAGTTTTATTTATGTACTTATTTAAAAACATAAATATTGGTACAAAGAAGCACCAGGTACATATGCGCCACACAAATCTCATTCGATTTTTGTGAGAGTTGTGATACTGCCCAGGTGCACAAACCGAAACACGTGGTTTTCTTAGGGGACCACACCCGGAAACTTTGACATAAAGGTCTGATCCACAAGGCAGTGGAGCATCGTGAGGAGATGCAGTCTCATGGTAGCTGGTGACCAGCAATTGGTTCATACGCCATTTGTTCCCTCAAGATACTGGAACACATGTGCACTATTGGTTTGAAACTTGGGATTTTGTGATGTTCGAATAAAACAATGATTTATTTGTATTGATGACTGTTGTAATTTTGAATTCCAAATACAATACATTCGTTCGGGCACATCTAATACTTCTTGATTAAATTGCGTTATTCCTGGGATTACTAGTTTATACTACAATTCAAATACTTCTAATTATCATATTGGCGTCGCGATGGAGCCTGTGATACAACAGTTGGACATTCATTCAACTTCTGAAGCTTTTGAGGAATACCTTGAAAGGTTTGAGATATGGAGCATGACCAAGAAAGATATGGAGGGTGACAAAATTGTGGCACATTTTCTTACATTCATCGGTCAAGAAGCCTACAGTTTATTAAAAACCTTGGCATATCCAGATAAGCCGACTTCACTCCCATATACAACTCTCAAGGAATCATGTGAAGTGCACCAGTTTTGAGTGTCGTGAGAGAGCAAAATTTCATAAGATGATTCGTCAGGATAACCAGAAGGTTAAAGACTTCATCCTTGAATTGCAAAGACAAGCTGCCAAATGCAATTTTGGTGATCAACTTCATGTACAGCTGAGAGATCGGTTAATTGCAGGAATTAACATACCAGGTCTGGAAAAGGAGCTGTTAAGAATGCCGAACTGTTCTTTTCAAGATGCTAGAACCGCATGTATTAACTGCGAAGCAGTGAATGAACTTGATATTAAATCGATGAAAATTTCTAATACTTTGCTTAGTCGTCATGATGAAATACAATCTCAGGGTCGATCAAATTTGCGTTCATTTAATCGTGATTTCTATTCTCGTAGAAATATGAAAGATGATTCAACAAAGGACTGCCAAGGAAGCAACAGAGGTGAGAATAATTTTGGTAAATGCTTATCTTGTGGCAAATTTCATTCTCGTAATTCATGTGCATTTCGTAATGCTAAATGCTTTAACTGTGGTGAAGCTGGACACATTCAGTCAGTTTGTAATACCATGCTTCATTTTGCTGTAAGTAATGCTAAGATGGATGTTTCTAATGATCAGTTATCTTTATCTAGAAGTGGTATAACGTTATATAACAGTCCAGAGTTGGATGAAACCCAGTCATTGGGAGACGAAAATTCCTAACCAACCAACTGATCAGATTTCTCATGTTATTGTACCAAATATGGTTTGTCATAATGATTCACATACTTCTGATGAAATTTCCTACAACTCTGAGAATAAAATGTTGAATGAGTCGAATCATGATCAAAAACCGGATTCACTTTTAGTAGATGCTGATTTTTCTAATGATCCATTATTCTCTAATAAAACTCTTAATCAATTTGAGGAAAATATTTCAGAGAAATCGAATTCTGATATCATATCAAGTGTCAGTGGTCCTCACAATCAATTTATCTCTAATGGTATTCCTAATGAATGTGAAAAATATGTTCCAAATGAGTTGAATTCTAGTCATATTTCTGATGTTATTGTGTCAGAGGTTGGATGCTCTTACGAACAATGTATGTTGAATAGAATCCCTAGTCAGGGGTATGATGAATCAAAGAGGATAGCAAAATTTACCGAAATAATCAGAGAACCAGTTTGCACAGAAGTGAAGTTTGCACAGGTAGAGAATCCAAATCAAGTCCAAGATTATCCTAATGAATATGAGGCAGATGAATGTTTTCTATTCGATTGTTTCGCAGGTAAATCAAGCCTAGTTGAATCACATGTGTTAATTACATATATCAATGCATATCCATCTGTGTATTCTAATATGAATAACAAAAAGAATATGTATCATGATTTTTATTCAAGTCAAAGTCACATGATGGAATACCTCGAATTATATATCAGTGTTTATTCCCAAATACTCATATACAGTAGTCGATGCGTAAGATTTGAGAAGATACTGCAAATTGGAAATGTCATATTGGCTAAAACATTGCGACATAAGGACCCAACATTATTTCGTGGGGGAGGATATTGTTGGAAAGTATATGATGCAAATTCTAAATATCAATGGTTTCACTACACAACCGACATGCCAATTGTATACAATTCTAGAATCCAGGTGAGTCTGTTCCAATTTCCGTTGTTAATTCTAATACTGATGAGTGCATTCTAGATAATACAGAGTCTACATCCAATACACCATCGGACAGATGCAAGATGAACTTAAGAAGAAGACGAACAATTGATTACAGACACTTACACTCCAATTCGAGCTGTGGCGGATGTGATGTTTAAATAAATCAATGACTTGTTTGTATTGATGACTGTTGTAATTTTGAATTCCAAATACAATACATTCGTTCGGTCACATCTAATACTTCTTGATTAAATTGCGTTATTCCTGGGATTACTAGTTTATACTACAATTCAAATACTTCTAATTATCATATTGGCGTCGCGATGGAGCCTGTGATACAACAGTTGGACATTCATTCAACTTCTGAAGCTTTTGAGGAATACCTTGAAAGGTTTGAGATATGGAGCATGACCAAGAAAGATATGGAGGGTGACAAAATTGTGGCACATTTTCTTACATTCATCGGTCAAGAAGCCTACAGTTTATTAAAAACCTTGGCATATCCAGATAAGCCGACTTCACTCCCATATACAACTCTCAAGGAATCATGTGAAGTGCACCAGTTTTGAGTGTCGTGAGAGAGCAAAATTTCATAAGATGATTCGTCAGGATAACCAGAAGGTTAAAGACTTCATCCTTGAATTGCAAAGACAAGCTGCCAAATGCAATTTTGGTGATCAACTTCATGTACAGCTGAGAGATCGGTTAATTGCAGGAATTAACATACCAGGTCTGGAAAAGGAGCTGTTAAGAATGCCGAACTGTTCTTTTCAAGATGCTAGAACCGCATGTATTAACTGCGAAGCAGTGAATGAACTTGATATTAAATCGATGAAAATTTCTAATACTTTGCTTAGTCGTCATGATGAAATACAATCTCAGGGTCGATCAAATTTGCGTTCATTTAATCGTGATTTCTATTCTCGTAGAAATATGAAAGATGATTCAACAAAGGTCAGTCAGTCAGTCAGTCACAACGTAGAACTTCGTACGTACGTACATCAGTTCGAGTTGCCATACCACATTAGCACACAGATGCAGTTGTCGATTCAAATCCCATAGTGGAAGAATTAGTAAGAGTATAAGCAGTAATCGGAAAGATTAGAGTTTGAAGATGTTATTGAAGGAGTATAGTACAGTGAAATATATTTGGAAGGAGAAAAACATAAAGACATGAGAAATTCAGAAGATTAGAATTTGGTAGAACACAAAGAGTGGATGCATCTTCGCCATTGCAAACGATTTTGAGCCATGTCATTCAAGGTCTCTAACCATCGGTTGCTATCATCTCGCGAATCCCAACCAGGTAGTCTACACTTACCAACATGGCCCAGTCCACTTGTCAGTGACTTCATTGATTTGTGCCACGTTTTGGTCTGGCCACCCCTAGCTTTCTTCCAACCTACTCCTACACCATGAAACATTGCACGTCGGGGCAGTCGGTGGTCGGGCATACGTAACACATGTCCCAGCCATCTCAACTGATGAAGTTTCACTACTTCATCAATCGATTTGCCATCCCTACCTAGTACTCGTTTCCTAACAACTGCATTACTTACCCGGTGGTCCCAGGATATACGAGCAATGCTTCGAAGACACCTATGATCGAACACTAGTAGCCTACGAATATCCTCTACTCTTACCGGCCATGTTTCACTTCCATAAAGTAGGACGGAACGAACTGCTGCACAGTAAACCCGTCCTTTGGTTGCTAGACGGATATCTCGCCTACGCCACAAATGATGCAAGTTGGCAAAAGCTAGACGAGCCTTCTGTATCCGTGCTGAGATTTCGTCAAACACCAGACCACAAGGGCTGATGAGACTCCCAAGATAAGTGAAGTGGTCTACACGCTCAACTACTTCACTCCCTATCATTAGTTCAGGTGTCGCTGCAACCCAATCCTGAAGTAACATTTTGCACTTCGAGGGAGAGAATCGCATCCCGAACATGCCTGCATTGTTGCTTATGGTGGTCAGAAGACTCTGCATTTTGTCAGCGTCTTCACCGAGTAAAACTATGTCGTCGGCGTATTCTAAGTCAACAAGTGAGCCTCCCGGTAAGAGTTCAACTCCTGGAGGCTTAGCTGATGAAAGTGCTGTCTCTAAAAGTATGTCAATGACAAAGTTAAACAAGAATGGGGAGAGTGGACAGCCCTGACGAACTCCACTTGTGGTAATCAGTTCTGATGACAATTCGCCATAGGCTCTAACTCGACCAGTTGTGTTCGAGTAGAGAGCCTTTATGAGGTTAATGTACTTCTTTGGTACTCCTTTCAGTGACAAACATTGCCATAGAACCTCACGATCAACAGAGTCAAATGCCGCCTTAAGGTCAAGAAATACTACTATTGTGGGACGTCTGAATTTGTGTCTATGTTCTAGAACCTGACGTAGGGTGAATATCTGGTCTATGCAACCACGTCCAGGTCGAAAACCAGCCTGGTTTTCTCTAGTCTGCTCTTCACGAGCTTTGGTTAGGCGACCTAGTATTATTGAAGCTAATATTTTAGACACTATATTAGTCAAACTGATCCCTCTGTGATTGTCACAGGAGGACTTTTGTCCTTTCTTATAGACTGGCACAATCAGTGATTGGGACCAGTCAGATGGAATTACGTCCAGTTCCCAGATTCTACCTAAGACCTCAGTCAATCTCACTGCTAGTACTGGACCACCATCCTTAAAAATCTCAGGGGTCAACAAAGGACTGCCAAGGAAGCAACAGAAGTGAGAATAATTTTGGTAAATGCTTATCTTGTGGCAAATTTCATTCTCGTAATTCATGTGCATTTCGTAATGCTAAATGCTTTAACTGTGGTGAAGCTGGACACATTCAGTCAGTTTGTAATACCATGCTTCATTTTGCTGTAAGTAATGCTAAGATGGATGTTTCTAATGATCAGTTATCTTTATCTAGAAGTGGTATAACGTTATATAACAGTCCAGAGTTGGATGAAACCCAGTCATTGGGAGACGAAAATTCCTAACCAACCAACTGATCAGATTTCTCATGTTATTGTACCAAATATGGTTTGTCATAATGATTCACATACTTCTGATGAAATTTCCTACAACTCTGAGAATAAAATGTTGAATGAGTCGAATCATGATCAAAAACCGGATTCACTTTTAGTAGATGCTGATTTTTCTAATGATCCATTATTCTCTAATAAAACTCTTAATCAATTTGAGGAAAATATTTCAGAGAAATCGAATTCTGATATCATATCAAGTGTCAGTGGTCCTCACAATCAATTTATCTCTAATGGTATTCCTAATGAATGTGAAAAATATGTTCCAAATGAGTTGAATTCTAGTCATATTTCTGATGTTATTGTGTCAGAGGTTGGATGCTCTTACGAACAATGTATGTTGAATAGAATCCCTAGTCAGGGGTATGATGAATCAAAGAGGATAGCAAAATTTACCGAAATAATCAGAGAACCAGTTTGCACAGAAGTGAAGTTTGCACAGGTAGAGAATCCAAATCAAGTCCAAGATTATCCTAATGAATATGAGGCAGATGAATGTTTTCTATTCGATTGTTTCGCAGGTAAATCAAGCCTAGTTGAATCACATGTGTTAATTACATATATCAATGCATATCCATCTGTGTATTCTAATATGAATAACAAAAAGAATATGTATCATGATTTTTATTCAAGTCAAAGTCACATGATGGAATACCTCGAATTATATATCAGTGTTTATTCCCAAATACTCATATACAGTAGTCGATGCGTAAGATTTGAGAAGATACTGCAAATTGGAAATGTCATATTGGCTAAAACATTGCGACATAAGGACCCAACATTATTTCGTGGGGGAGGATATTGTTGGAAAGTATATGATGCAAATTCTAAATATCAATGGTTTCACTACACAACCGACATGCCAATTGTATACAATTCTAGAATCCAGGTGAGTCTGTTCCAATTTCCGTTGTTAATTCTAATACTGATGAGTGCATTCTAGATAATACAGAGTCTACATCCAATACACCATCGGACAGATGCAAGATGAACTTAAGAAGAAGACGAACAATTGATTACAGACACTTACACTCCAATTCGAGCTGTGGCGGATGTGATGTTTAAATAAATCAATGACTTGTTTGTATTGATGACTGTTGTAATTTTGAATTCCAAATGCAATACATTCGTTCGGGCACATCTAATACTTCTTGATTAAATTGCGTTATTCCTGGGATTACTAGTTTATACTACAATTCAAATACTTCTAATTATCATATTGGCGTCGCGATGGAGCCTGTGATACAACAGTTGGACATTCATTCAACTTCTGAAGCTTTTGAGGAATACCTTGAAAGGTTTGAGATATGGAGCATGACCAAGAAAGATATGGAGGGTGACAAAATTGTGGCACATTTTCTTACATTCATCGGTCAAGAAGCCTACAGTTTATTAAAAACCTTGGCATATCCAGATAAGCCGACTTCACTCCCATATACAACTCTCAAGGAATCATGTGAAGTGCACCAGTTTTGAGTGTCGTGAGAGAGCAAAATTTCATAAGATGATTCGTCAGGATAACCAGAAGGTTAAAGACTTCATCCTTGAATTGCAAAGACAAGCTGCCAAATGCAATTTTGGTGATCAACTTCATGTACAGCTGAGAGATCGGTTAATTGCAGGAATTAACATACCAGGTCTGGAAAAGGAGCTGTTAAGAATGCCGAACTGTTCTTTTCAAGATGCTAGAACCGCATGTATTAACTGCGAAGCAGTGAATGAACTTGATATTAAATCGATGAAAATTTCTAATACTTTGCTTAGTCGTCATGATGAAATACAATCTCAGGGTCGATCAAATTTGCGTTCATTTAATCGTGATTTCTATTCTCGTAGAAATATGAAAGATGATTCAACAAAGGACTGCCAAGGAAGCAACAGAGGTGAGAATAATTTTGGTAAATGCTTATCTTGTGGCAAATTTCATTCTCGTAATTCATGTGCATTTCGTAATGCTAAATGCTTTAACTGTGGTGAAGCTGGACACATTCAGTCAGTTTGTAATACCATGCTTCATTTTGCTGTAAGTAATGCTAAGATGGATGTTTCTAATGATCAGTTATCTTTATCTAGAAGTGGTATAACGTTATATAACAGTCCAGAGTTGGATGAAACCCAGTCATTGGGAGACGAAAATTCCTAACCAACCAACTGATCAGATTTCTCATGTTATTGTACCAAATATGGTTTGTCATAATGATTCACATACTTCTGATGAAATTTCCTACAACTCTGAGAATAAAATGTTGAATGAGTCGAATCATGATCAAAAACCGGATTCACTTTTAGTAGATGCTGATTTTTCTAATGATCCATTATTCTCTAATAAAACTCTTAATCAATTTGAGGAAAATATTTCAGAGAAATCGAATTCTGATATCATATCAAGTGTCAGTGGTCCTCACAATCAATTTATCTCTAATGGTATTCCTAATGAATGTGAAAAATATGTTCCAAATGAGTTGAATTCTAGTCATATTTCTGATGTTATTGTGTCAGAGGTTGGATGCTCTTACGAACAATGTATGTTGAATAGAATCCCTAGTCAGGGGTATGATGAATCAAAGAGGATAGCAAAATTTACCGAAATAATCAGAGAACCAGTTTGCACAGAAGTGAAGTTTGCACAGGTAGAGAATCCAAATCAAGTCCAAGATTATCCTAATGAATATGAGGCAGATGAATGTTTTCTATTCGATTGTTTCGCAGGTAAATCAAGCCTAGTTGAATCACATGTGTTAATTACATATATCAATGCATATCCATCTGTGTATTCTAATATGAATAACAAAAAGAATATGTATCATGATTTTTATTCAAGTCAAAGTCACATGATGGAATACCTCGAATTATATATCAGTGTTTATTCCCAAATACTCATATACAGTAGTCGATGCGTAAGATTTGAGAAGATACTGCAAATTGGAAATGTCATATTGGCTAAAACATTGCGACATAAGGACCCAACATTATTTCGTGGGGGAGGATATTGTTGGAAAGTATATGATGCAAATTCTAAATATCAATGGTTTCACTACACAACCGACATGCCAATTGTATACAATTCTAGAATCCAGGTGAGTCTGTTCCAATTTCCGTTGTTAATTCTAATACTGATGAGTGCATTCTAGATAATACAGAGTCTACATCCAATACACCATCGGACAGATGCAAGATGAACTTAAGAAGAAGACGAACAATTGATTACAGACACTTACACTCCAATTCGAGCTGTGGCGGATGTGATGTTTAAATAAATCAATGACTTGTTTGTATTGATGACTGTTGTAATTTTGAATTCCAAATACAATACATTCGTTCGGTCACATCTAATACTTCTTGATTAAATTGCGTTATTCCTGGGATTACTAGTTTATACTACAATTCAAATACTTCTAATTATCATAGATTTTCAACTCCCCTAGGTAGATTGGCCGTGTCCACCAACCCGGTTAATGCATCGGACATTCGCTTTTCGTCCTCTCAATTTCGTAAACAACACCCCCGCCACTATGAGAAGGTAGTGAGTAGGGATTATTGGCGTACAACTTTGAACGGTGGATAATTCGGCTGGTGTGTCGATGAAGAGTGCAGCCAACTGTATGAATTAATGTAAACTGCATACTGCTTTGAACATCGACATCTTGAACGCATATTGCGGCTACGGGATATCCTGTGGCCACGCCTGTCTGAGGGTCGGCTTTTCATCTATCAAGGCACACATTAAGTCATGGATTGGGCGAGTGCCTGCCGGCGTGTAAACCCGTATATCAAGCGGGTCGCTGGTCAGAGGGTCCGTCCTAATAATCCGGCCACAGCCTAGTCTGGTCTAGATGACTTGATTAAGATGCTGCTGTGGGTTGTGCTCGAGTCGTGGTTTATTGGGAGCATCGTGCGTAATCAACTTTGAGTGTAATACGACGGTCCTCAACCACGAGTACTTTACTAAGCCATATGGTGACAGAACAAGAACACAGATAATAGGAGGCCAAGACTTATTGTGATCACGAATTTTATTTAGGTACTCGCATAATAAATGTTGATTTGAGTGCAAGGCACAGAAGAGACTGAGACCCAATCAATTAATAAAAATGATCTCATTAGTTCGTGGAGCTACCATCGCTATTTTCCTTTCTTGTTTCGAAGAAATCCTTTACCAATCATCGACTTTTTTCAGACCACCGACGATAACTGATGACCTCGCCAAATATGGAAACCACCAATCATAATATTGATTCCCATGACCTTGGGCTGGTCAGTGACACGCAAACCAGCACTAGTAACATTCGGTCAACTCTAAACCCTTATTGGTCTTCGATACAGTAGCTTCTCGCCTTGCCCTGCCCGTTGAGTCCAGAGTCCACTGAGTGAATCGTATATTCAGATATACATGGTTTATATACAAGTAGATCAGACTGAATCACATCATAAAATTAAAAATACTTATAAAACATCAAGCCAAAAGTGGGTGCGATCGCACTCATACTCGAGTATGAGAGAATGTAACTAATAATAGATTGGGAATAAATTAAGAATGATCAATTATATAACGGTTTCTAACCGGTCAAATGAAACATCATGGTAAAGAGAATATAAATGCATATAATTTAGTTAATTAATAATTATGCAATCAGAATATATATGACAATAATAATAAATGGATAATTCCTGTCAGTTACCACTCATTCGTTCAGATACAACATGTTCGCCATTGTTCCCTACAATATATCCGCTGTCGCACATATTTATAAATTCAGTGATTAACGTAGCTCGCAAAAGCATTCTACACGGGACAACTAAGTAAACAATCCCTAACAAGTGTGTGACCCATTATAATAAAATTAAGTGTAAATACAACTTACTTGTTTACAGCACCGCGAGAAGTAGATAAGAGTGGTGGCGTAGACACATGCGATTTTGAAGGACTAATTTATAAACATATACATGATCTACATCTACTTAGCTATCAGACAGAACATGACCGGTAAATCAACGGACATACATAAAGCCTCCATTTTTGCTACTTGTAGTTATTAAGAGATGCAGTCATTCGTTTTACCTGAACAATAAATTTGTTGCAGACATTCATCAATCTATTTCTTCAACTTCTTAGTTTGATGTGACGTGTCATATAAGTGGGTCCAGGATGTTGTAACCGAGTACTTCAATAAATGATGCCTTCAATTCTCCGGCTACCTGGTAGTCGTTTAAAAGTAACTTGCATTAATAACAACTTGCCAGTGATGCAGTACGGTGCATGCTATTAACGAAAAATGACCGTCTGGATTGGTACGAACTAGAATATCTGTCGATGTAGCACCACTCTGCTACACAAACAATTGTCTATTCAGCACGTGGTTGACTAAGCTTTGCTTGTTTCTATTCATTGATAAGGACGTACTGTTTTGACTGATGCTATAAGCTAATGCCATACAGTTATCCAATAAGCAAATGTAACATACGATAACTCTCGTTAACATTTTGATGTAGACTTTATTGAGGCTAAAGCAGTAACCAACATTTAGACCTACTGAACCCAAATAATATAAGCCTTGAGAAGTGATGTCACCCTATCTAAGAATGTAAGCTGGGGATAATAATCTAACAATGTTGTCAATACCAAAGTACACACAGTGTTATGTCCGGACGAGAAAAAATGAACAGTAACCGTTAAGAACTACTTATGGACTAATATTATACGAATGTTCTTATTGTATGACTACTAAGTGACTATATATGTATATTCATATTCCCTTCACCATAAGCTTCATTTTGACCTATAGACTATTATTATACGATTTACCATTCTTAAGTAAGGCCCAGTCTTTCAATTACAATCTCCCAAATTCACAGCCACTTTTGGCATGATCTTGTAAAAACGTTCATTTTTTACGGTCTGATTCGTTTGAATATAAACTCAGCATGTTTAAAATGAAAAAAATGAGATGAGACTCATTGTATTGTGCCTCCCCACGGAAATCTTTAGTAAAAGGCGAAAGATTTATCCGCAAATGAGGAGACACCAGAACTCCGCCTGTAGCTCTTCTAGAGTTACTGCCGGTCCCAAGCCCGGGTAAAGGAGGAGGGTTGGGCATGGGGTTAGCGACCCCATCCCGTAGAAAAGCTAACTCGCTAAAAAAAACGCTAACCAGAAAAAATAATTCAAACCATTTAAACTCTGCCCTGGGAGTTGAAGGAATAATGACGTCTCATGATGAAAGCCGAAATTCTTCGGAAGTCACGAGACCGATGCACCTTCTAACAACCAGAGCAACACTCTTTATAGGTACATGGAACGTCCGGACAATGTGGGAGACAGGAAAAACCAGCCAAATAGCAATGGAAATGAGAAGATACAACTTGGCAGTACTCGGAATCAGCGAAACCCATCGGACACAAACTGGACAACAAAGGCTAGGTACAGGAGAGATGCTGCTGTACTCCGGTCACGAAGGGGAAAATGCTCCACACACTCAGGGAGTTGCTTTAATGCTGTCCATAGATGCACAAAATGCACTTGTGGGATGGGAATCTCATGGACCCAGGATAATCAAAGCATCATTCGGAACAAAGAAGCAAGGGATCACAATGAACGTTATCCAATGTTATGCACCCACCAATGATAGCAACGACGATGATAAAGATCAGTTCTATGAAAGGCTGCAATCAATTATAGCAAAGTGCTCACGAAAGGACCTCACCATCCTTATGGGAGATCTAAATGCTAAAGTTGGAGTGGACTACACAGGATATGAAGATATAATTGGACGACATGGATTAGGAGAGAGAAATGAAAATGGGGAGAGACTTGCAAACCTATGTGCATTCAACAAATTGGTTATAGGCGGCACAATATTCCCACACAAACGCATACACAAAGCTACATGGATCTCGCCGGACCACACCACAGAGAACCAGATAGATCACATCTGTATCAACAAAAAATTCCGAAGATCAATGGAAGATGTGAGAACCCGGAGAGGAGCTGACATAGCTTCAGATCACCACCTGGTTGTGGCCAAGATGAGACTGAAGCTAAAGAAAGACTGGACAAACAGCACTACAAAGGTTTAATACAGCCTTCCTTCGAGATACTGACAAGCTCCATGAATTCAAGATAACTCTCAACAACAGGTTCCAAGCTCTATAGGATCTACTGAAAGAACAAAAAACTACTTTGGAGGACAACTGGAAAGGGATCAAAGAAGCACTAACTTCAACGTGTCAGGAGGTTCTTGGTCCTAAGAAGCATCATCATAAGGAATGGATCTCTATGGGAACCCTGGACAAAATTCAAGAAAGGAAGAACAAGAAACTAGCAATTAACAACAGCCGAACACGAGCAGAGAAAGTCAAAGCACAAGCAGACTATGCAGAAGCAAACAAGCAAGTGAAGAAAAGCATTAAAGCCGACAAGCAGAAATACATGGGAGAACTAGCAACGACGGCGGAAAAAGCTGCAAGAGAAGGGAATATGAAACAACTATATGATACAACGAAGAAATTGGCAGGGAGATATAGCAAACCAGAGAGACCAGTCAAAGACAAAGAAGGAAAGACAATCACTGAGATTCAGGAACAGAGGAAAAGATGGGCAGAATACTTCGAGGAACTGCTGAATAGACCAGCCCCATTGAATACACCGAACATCGAAGCAGCCCACACAGACCTTCCAATAGATGTCACTCCACCAACGATCGAAGAAGTCAAGATGGCCATCAGACAAATCGAAAGTGGGAAGGCGGCAGGACCTGACAATATACCAGCAGAAGCACTGAAGTCAGACATTGAAATAACTGCAAACATGCTTCACCTTCTATTCAAGAAGATTTGGGAAGAGGATCTAGTGCCAACGGACTGGAAAGAAGGATATCTCATCAAGATACCAAAGAAAGGAGATCTGAGCAAATGTGAGAACTACAGAGGCATCAGCACCAGGAAAAGTTTTCAACAGAGTGCTGCTGAATCGGATGAAAGACGCAGTAGACGCTGAACTTAGGGATCATCAGGCTGGATTCCGTAAGGATCGGTCGTGCACAGACCAGATTGCAACACTACGGATCATCGTTGAACAATCAGTTGAGTGGAACTCATCACTATACATCAACTTTATTGACTATGAGAAGGCGTTTGACAGCGTGGATAGGAGAACATTGTGGAAACTTCTTCGACACTATGGAGTTCCTGAAAAGATTGTCAACATTATCCAAAACTCATACGATGGACTACAGTGCAAAGTCATGCATGGAGGACAGCTGACAGATGCATTTCCAGTAAGGACTGGAGTCAGACAAGGCTGTCTACTCTGCCCATTTCTCTTCCTTCTAGTGATTGACTGGATTATGACGAATTCGACATCTGAAGGGAAATACGGAATACAATTGACTTCTCAGAATCAATTAGATGATTTGGACTTCGCAGATGACCTAGCCCTCCTCTCTCATACACACGACCAAATGCAGATGAAGACAGCAAATGTAGCAGCAGCCTCCGCATCGATAGGCCTCCACATTCACAAAGGAAAAAGCAAGATTCTCAAATGCAACACGGAGAACACCAACCCAATCACACTTGATGGCGAAACTCTGGAAGAGGTGGAAACATTCAAGTACCTGGGGAGCATCGTTGATAAACAAGGGGGATCGGATGCAGATGTAAAGGCGAGGATTGGCAAAGCAAGGGCAGCATTCCCACAATTGAAGAACATATGGAACTCTAAACAACTCTCAACCAATTTCAAGGTCAGAATCTTTAATACGAACGTCAACACAGTCCTACTGTATGGAGCTGAAACGTGGAGAACTACTACGACCATCATCAGAAAGGTACAGGTGTTTATAAACAGTTGTCTACGCAAAATACTCAACATCCATTGGCCGAATACTATCAGCATCAGAGTTTTATGGGAGAGGACAAATCAGCTTCCAGCTGAAGAGGAAATTAGGAAAAGATGTTGGAAGTGGATAGGACATACATTAAGGAAATCACCAATGTGCATCACGACTCAATCCCTAACTTGGAATGGTGAAGGGAAGCGGAAAAGAGGAAGGCCAAAGAACTCACTACGCCGGGAAATAGAAGCAGATATGAAAAGGATGAATAGCAACTGGAAAGGAAGGCTCAGGACAGAGTTGGATGGAGAATGCTGGTGAGCGGCCTATGCTCCTCCACAAGGGGTAACAGGCGTAAGTAAGTAATGTTAAAAATATATGACTCGTGTCGCTGAGATGGACGTTCTAGACTTAACAGGCAGGAACATGACCAACCGGAAATCTAGACTACCCGTACTAGTGTATGCGTCATTAGATGGTCGCATAAGTCAGCGTATCTAAATTGATAAACGTGTTTTGCGATAATCGAATAGCTAAGGATATAATACAGTGTGTCATAGTGATCCACGTACACCCGCGTCTAACTACCGAACGTCTAAATATACCATACTACCTGAAGCAAACGACTCAGTGGTCAGTCTAAGGTGTAAACTTAATTACCACCCTCTTCTTCGATTTCGTGGGGCCAGACTTGTCATTTGCTGTAACTATGTTATGTGGCCTAGTAGTAAACATTTTTTTTCGGCAAGTGATAATTTCTTGTAAGAAATCATAACTAAAAGAGACCCAATCACATTAAGTGATAGGCCACGCGTTACGTATGCCTGAACACCGATTACCACGACGCGCAATGCTGACTAGTATTGGCGATGATTAGAAGAGTTAGGGGTGGTCAAACCAAAACGTGGCATCAGTGCCTGGAGTCATTAACTTTTAATTTTGAACCATGTTGATAGATGCAGACTACTTGGTTGGGGTCCGCGTGACTATTGTAACTAATGGTTGGAGACTGTAAGATATGGCTCAGAATCGATCACAATGGTGTAGATGTATACACTTTCTGTCTTTCCTTAAACCCTGGGATTAAAATTGCTTCATATCCTTTTTTCTTCCTGCACTACATCCTTACGTGCAATCCTTCTTTTATATATTACTACCATTAAATTAACTACTTCTATGAATTCGGTGTTCATCTTGTTGTGCTAACGAGGCATGGCAAATCAGATCGATGCACATATGTGCCTGGTCCTACGTTGTAGCTGACTGACTGATTAAGTGATATGCCCCGACTCAGTAGACTGTGAAAGTAAACTCTATTCGCAAATCACTATGCAGCTTGCTTAGCCACAGCAAATCCACGGTCCACTGAGAACCTGATTTTTTCCCTACATGATTCAAAAAGAAAAACAGAGCAAATGTAAGAAACCCGACCTAATGACATCGTCAACAAAGTGCTTTAAACTATGAAAATTGTAGATTGTGTTTATTAACATAAAAACTTTCTCATATCAATAAAGTTATATTAATGTGCACATTGTTGGAAAATACTGTGCGCAACTTAAGGTAGTACACTAAGTAAGTAGATAATTATAAACAAAGAAAGAAAACAAAATACACTGTAAAGCATTCTGTGCTTGTGTGTGTACACCACACACACAGGCACAAATTGAAAACAAACAAATGACTTGATTAATAGAGATAAATACAGAAATATGCATATATATATACATACATAATAGAAACCTATACTCTCCTGACTATCACTTGTTCCATGTGCATCTTCTATAATGCAGCGGTGATGATCATCCAAAACTAATGTGTAATGAGTGTAAATAATTAGTCACTTCAGTGATGCATAACTTGTCATGTATCAGTATCAATAGAGAATGTGATTGTGATCAATTGATAGATAATTGGATAAGATAATCTGTCTTATTGTTTTAATTTCTTCAAAAGGGTGCATTCCATATACACAATAAAAACAAAACGATAGATCTCGCAGACAGGCAAAATTACAGAAAAAGAGGATGGAATACGATAACAAAGGTCAAGTGAAAACTGTATGTGTGAGAGAGAGGGATAACAAAGACAGACCGGACTTACAGGTAGTTGTTACACTGAAATACGGTAGCATCAATTTACCGTCAATATACTATACCATCTATTAATCAAAAGATACTTTCAAAAATTCACTCTTTACATTGGATGGAACAAATGAGCAGTGTCAAGTAAAACGCCATCAACAAAGAATCGAGTGCGTACAAAAATACTGGTTTGTAGTTGTCTCGAGTCGAATTGTATTTTTATGTTTCATAATATGACAATA
Organism: Schistosoma rodhaini; assembly: GCA_944470415.2. Lineage (NCBI taxonomy): Eukaryota > Metazoa > Platyhelminthes > Trematoda > Strigeidida > Schistosomatidae > Schistosoma > Schistosoma rodhaini. The sequence continues at coordinate 16,462,610 of OX104042.1, read as the reverse complement.
ATCACAAGAGAGAAGGAGAACAATTCGAATCTAACCAAGAAAGAGATTATGTATATATGCATAGCTAGCATGAGGAGGATGGAGGCAGTGGCAACGGTTCTCTCAGACGCAATTTCGAGAGAGAGAAATAGGCAACACCAAGTAAGATAAAGAGGCACGAACTTGATTAAAGAGGGAAGCACGACGACAACATGTGTGTGTGTGTGTACGATTCAGATCACAAAAACAATATTCACTGGTCTGAACTTGAGAATAAAAAAGAAATTACAACTCCAATACAAATATATATATATATATATATATATATATATATATATATATATATATATTACATAAATTAGCTTCCCTACACTAGTAAACTTATGAGAATATGCACGGTCTTTCATGTGTAAACATAAAAATGAAAAGAACAGGAAAAATCAGGACTGAGATTCAAAACAAAGGAAAATGGAGAGAACTGTCGGAGTTATAAGAGAGTATATTGTCTGTTTGCATGTGTAATTGTGAATAGTGAATATCAACCGGATAATTAGAAAAGATGGTTGTGTTACTACAAACACAATGACCTACACACATGTGCATAGGATCGTGTTGGTGATTGTGGCAACTAGTCAGTCGATCGACGAGTAAATGTGAAAATAAACTAATTATACAACATAATAAGCTCACATACACAAACTGTCTCGCCCGCTTGCATGTTTACTCTATGGGAGCATCCATAACAACAGCTGGAGCAATATTAAATTAATTCACATGAACTATGTTTCTTTTTCTTCCCTTCAGGCATCAATACTGCTCGAATAGCTTCGTCGAAGACATCTTTTAATCCGAACTGAGTTAAAGCAGAGCATTCCAGGTATTTCACAGCTTTAATTTCTTTTGCCATTCTGCAACCCTGAATAATTAGAATTAGAATTACAACGGTCAATAAAAGATAATCAAATGACAGTTTAAAGCCTAATATAACACCAAACTGTTACTACTCATGGTACATTTCTGCTAATTAAAAAACATATTTACTGAATACTGTGCTGACAATCCCGTACTGCACTACTTTATACCCAATTCACTCCAGACCGTAACTGCTACCTAGACATGATACTAGGGGTTGGATGTCGTGATAACCCAATCGAGCTACATTACCTGGAACACAGTGTTTTTCTTTGTTCGGTCATGCTAATCAGATCGGTACACGGGTTGTTCCCCTTAGACAACCAGCATTTGCAGCGATTCTCCAGTCCGACATCAAAACATTAATACACCTTACGGGTAATAATAATAACGGAGTCCAATCGCGGACAGTAACATCCTAGAAGTACAAGGGTAACACTTAAAAATCTACGCAAAGAAACTGAGCAAACAAACATTGTCTCTATACGTTGTGGTTATGCTCCCATGTTGTCAAGACTATCATCAAGAAGTATCATTCGATGGTGTGGGCAACTGGGAAACAACAACTGTTCGCATAAACCTAACACCACTTATAATTGACTAATTTACAACAAAACTCCTCCATCTAGCTAACTTATCGGATAGTTATGGACTGTTCCGTATCACTCAAGACCAGACACTTATGAGTCAATTCAAAAATCTTTTCCTTAGAAGTAAAACAAACAGGTCCGAAATTTATGCTTCGGATATATTTGTGGTTTATGTATGTTTTTACTACTACAAAAACAAATGTTGAAGGCAAACTATTTAAATGCATACTAATTACTGAAACAAACAACCGCAAAAGTTCATTACTAGACTTCATAATAATAAAACAGAACTACAAACGTTTCACGTGACATACAGACAATCAGTCAAAGAGCACATGATAGACACAAAACCATGATATTCTGTAGCAAGTCACACATTGCAGAGTATTTCGGTCAAACCGAAAGACAAGATCCCCTTGAGAGCAAACTACGAACAAATCAACATCAGAAAAAGAAACCACTGTGAAAGCTTACCTAGGCTACCAAAAAGCTTTACAGAAATCAAGAAATTCAAGGAATGTTCAATCGCACTATAATCTACGGACACGGAGTCAATATTTAATGACGGTCAACTTATTCACGAATATTTCAAAAAAGTATAAAGAATAGCTTGTGGTGGGACCAGTTTACAATACCGTATACACACATGTAACAAGGATTGCACAGATATACACAGTCACAATTAAAGGAACGTGAAATTGTTAATCAGGATCATATGTAAAACAGAAGACTGCTAAGCAGACTTGTGATTCGATAATTACACAAGAATGGGACACAGATCATCTCTCTTGTAGCTTGATCTGCTACCCCCAAAAGTATGAATGATGTGGTTATTGTTAACAGGACAGAGTAACCTGATATTCAAACGTGATTTAACATTTTACAAAGTACCTTACTCAAGGCTTACGGGTGCACACTCATCGAATTATTACTGGATCTAGTTGTAAGGTAAAACCCCCTACGTTGATACAACACGAAATGCTTTGAAGTCATAGTCAGTCAACCATTTGTAACGCGAAACCGGACACGCATCGGCTCAAATTGCCGGACTAGCACAGAGCAATGAAACTACGAAGACAAATTACAAGTTACATCAACTATGAGCAAACAGAACTAATATGGGGGAATGGGATCATTGAATGACAGAATAAAAACTCATTAGTTTCTGTTTAATAATTTACAAAAAAACAGGTTGTGAAAAGCTTTAATAACCATACTAGGGAAGTGGAGTAGCCGTTAAACTACAATTTCAATACGTACAAACAACCAGGAACGTTAACTTAACTTAGTGTGTCCACCAACAAACTAATAGACATGACATTCCGTTCAAACGTGCATATGGAGTATCACTCGGTTATATACTTGCATTAAAATCATTATCGTAACCATTCAAGTATAATTAATAGAAATAAGTGGACTGTTTATGAAATAGCAACTAACCTCCGAATAGGTTACTGGTAACGTTGTTGATTTTAGGCCATTAGGACTATCCCGAAGGTCTCGTTTAGTTCCCACAAGAATAATAGGAGCATTTGGAACATGGGCGGATATCTCCGGATACCATTTACTACGAACATTCTCGAACGATGTGCGACTGACCAAGGAAAAGCACATCAAAAATACATCAGTTTGTGGATATGAGAGTGGTCTTAGTCTGTCATAATCCTCCTGACCTAAAGATAATATACGTGTTAATACAATCACGAACTCGAAAGTATTTAAATATATTTGTACTTACCAGCTGTATCCCATAAACCAAGGTTCACAGGTTTTCGGTCAACCATTACGTTGGCAGAATAGTTATCGAAAACGGTTGGGACGTACTCACCAGGAAAGGCATTCGTCGTGTAGCTAATGAGTAAACAGGTCTTTCCGACAGCGCCATCACCGACAACCACACATTTGATGGCTTGCATGAGTAGCAAGAAACAGACAATGTAGCGGTTTGCGTTTAGCCAAAAGATACTTTGTGTATTAGAGGAACATGCAGAGTCGTGTGAGGACTGAAAAGGGGAAAAGAATGAGAGGTAAGCTAGCAATTGAGGGCAACAAACTTACATTCAACGGAAGAAGCACTTGAAAACACACGAAAATAACACAAGAGTGAGAACAGGACAATCTGACAGCCGATACTAAAACTAGACAGTCTAATCAACAACGCGCAAACAAACTGGAATTGGCGTCGGAGTAACCCCCAGATGAGATGTGTATAAACCCTCGACTACATTAGCTAACTGAAACTAACCGAACAAAATCATTTACCTAACCAATCAACCAATAATCCTATATCTATAGTCGTTTCTGTCTTACCGTGTAACGCTGAAAACTGCTTAAGATTTGCGGTCACTGTGATTGTGTCTGTTGAAACAATCAGTGCTACTTTATTTGATCGTAGGCCAAATGTCATCCACAAACAGTTACTATCATTTTTAACTTCAGTAATTTTGTTTAATCCTTATCACCATGAATTAATGACAAAGCTTTCATGCTTAACGTCTCATCTAGATGCTCTCACGCCAAAATGACGTAAAGGGAAATCATACCCCCACCAAAAGGGTCGACAAGCCGAGGTCTGATCACAGCGACAGATCAGTCATTCTTCATAGAGTCAAGGAGAGTGACAGCTTAGAACCGAAAGCTCGTTTTGAGCATGACATTGTGTTGATAAAACAACTACCCAACCAAGTTATGCCCAAAAACATCCCCGGGGTCACCTTGCTAAAGGTGTATAGACTAGGAAATCTAGCGCATCTGAAACCAAATCAGTCTAGACTACTGTGATGTTTAAATAAATCAATGACTTCTTAGTATTGATGACTGTTGTAATTTTGAATTCCAAATACAATACATTCGTTCGGGCTCATCTGATACTTCTTGATTAAATTGCGTTATTCCTGGAATTACTAGTTCATACTACAATTCAAATACTTCTAATTATCATATTGGCGTCGCGACTGAGCCTGTGATGGAACGGTTAAATATAAATTCAGATTTTAATGCTTTTGAGGAGTACATGGAAAGGTTCGAAATCTGGGCTATGACCAAAGAAGATGATGATGATTTTAATATTGTGGCCCATTTCCTCACATTCATCGGGAAAGAAGCATACAGCCTTATAAAGATTTTGGCACTTCCAGACAAACCGATTTCACTCCCGTATGCAACTCTCAAGCAACTTCTGTTGGATCATGTAAAGTATACAAATTCCGAATGCGGTAAGAAAGGAAAATCCGATAAAATGACTCGTCAGAACATCAGGAATTCCACTTATTCAAACAGTTGTCGTAGTTCGATGCGTAATCAAGTTTATTCAGATAATACTTCATTGAGTTGTGAAACAGTCCATGATGATGAGCACAAGTTTAGTAAATGCATGTTCTGCGGCAAGTTTCACCCATGTAATTCATGTATATTTCGTAATTCTAAATGCTTTAAATGTGGTATAACTGGACATATTCAGTCAGTTTGTAATACCATGGTTCATTTCGCTGAAAGTAATGCTAAGATGGATGCTTCTAATGATCAGTTATCTTTATCTAGAAGAGGTATAACGTTATATAACAGTCCAGAGTTGAATGAAACCCAGAGTCATTGGGAGGCGAAAATTCTCAACCAATCAACTTATCAGATTTCTCATGTTATTGTACCAGATATGGTTTGTCGTAATAATTCACATACTTCTGATGTAATTTCTTACAACTCTGAGAATAGAATGTTGAATGAGTCGAATCATGATCAAAAACCAAATTCAGTCATGGTAGATGTTGAATTCCCTGATGATCCATTACCTAATGAAACTCTTAATCAATTTGAGGAAAATATTTCAGAAGAATCGAATTCTGATATATCAAGTGTCAGTGGTCCTCATAATGAATTTATCTCTAATGATATTCCTCATGAATGTGAAAAATATGTTTCTTATGAGTTGAATTCTAGTCATATTTCTGATGTTATTGTGTCAGAGGTTGGATACTCTCACGAACAATGTATGTTGAATAGAATCCCTAGTCAGGGGTATAATGATACAGAGGGGATAGCAAAATTTTCCGAAGCAACCAGAGAACCAGTTTGCCCAGAAGTGAAGTTTGCACAGACAGAGAATCCAAATCAAGTCCAAGATTATCCTAATGAATATGAGGCAGATGAATGTTTTCTATTCGATTGTTTCGCAGGTAAATCAAGCCTAATTGAATCACGTGTGTTAATTACATATATCAATGTATATCCATCTGTGTATTCTAATATGAATAACAAAAAGAATATGTATCATGATTTTTATTCAAGTCAAAGTCACATGATGGAATACCTCGAATTATATATCAGTGTTTATTCCCAAATACTCATATACAGTAGTCGATGCGTGAGATTTGAGAAGATACTGCAAATTGGAAATGTCATATTGGCTAAAACATTGCGACATAAGGACCCAACATTATTTCGTGGGGGAGGATATTGTTGGAAAGTATATGATGCAAATTCTAAATATCAGTGGTTTCACTACACAACCGACATGCTGATTGTATGCAATTCTAGAACCCAGGTGAGTCTGTTCCAATTTCCGTTGTTAATTCTAATACTGATGAGTGCATTCTAGATAATACAGAGTGTACATTCAATACACCATCGGACAGATACACCTACAATTCAATTCGAGCTGTGGCGGATGTGATGTTTAAATAAATCAATGACTTCTTAGTATTGATGACTGTTGTAATTTTGAATTCCAAATACAATACATTCGTTCGGGCTCATCTGATACTTCTTGATTAAATTGCGTTATTCCTGGAATTACTAGTTCATACTACAATTCAAATACTTCTAATTATCATAACTACTCATAGTCTTTTTTAAATCCCCAAACGAACGCGACTTAATCTTAGAAAATGGACACAAATTAAAGGGTTCAGGAGTTTTTCGCCGTAAGGACTTACCGTTGGCGGACCGTGTTAAAAGACGGGAAGCCGAAAAGGAACTACGGCTCAGATTAGACGCTGGCGAAAAAGACCTGAAAATTGTAAATTTTCTGGTTGTGAGGCTTCGACAGAGGATGATACCGAAGCCACTCTGGGTGAAGCACGAGGCCACCTAAATAGGCTTCGGATCTGTTATACCAACGCCCGGAGCTTACTAAATAAGCTACCGGAACTAGGTGTACAGATTGACTCAACTAGGCCAGACATAATCGCAGTCACAGAAACATGGCTGACGCCGTCTATAGATAGTAGGGAACTTGATTTCGAGGGTTTTACATTAGTAAGGGCCGATAGAACACAAACGCGTAAAGGAGGGGGAGTAGCTCTATTCATTAGGAATGCTATTCCATTCACCATTATCGACAGTGTATCCCATGAAAGTGGGACGTATGAATTAGTTTGCTGCCGCCTAAAATGCAGGGTACAAGAGTTGCTACTTAGTTTGATCTATCGCAGTCCAAGCTGTGAGGTAAACGAGGTCCTGCTAAGCAGTCTCAACACTTTATCACGAAGTGATCGATGTCTAATCCTAGGTGACTTTAATGCACCCATGGTGGACTGGGGAAATCTCCAGACTGAATCGTCAGCAAATTCCTTCGAACAGGATCTAGTTGATGCGGTACTCACATGTGCCCTAGTGCAACACGTGAAGGAAGCAACTAGGTACGACCCGGGTTCTGCATCATCCTTACTAGATCTTATATTGACTCATTATGAGGATGATGTTGCAAACCTGGATTACATGCCACCCCTAGGCAAAAGTGATCATGCAGTTTCAAGCTTTGACTTCCATATAACTGTCGATCACGAGTACGCTTCAGCTCAATCCAGACCTAACGTATGGAAAGCAAACATACAAGACATCATGCACTCAGCATCATCAGTAGATTGGAAAATAGACTCAGAGTCATCAATCGAAACGGCTTGGGACGTATTCCGGAATTTATACTTAAAAGTTACCGCCCCCCCACATCCCTCGGACTACACCTAAGAGACCGAGAAACTCCCCACCGTGGTTCAGTAGGGAGGTTCGCATCTTTCTCCGTAAAATAAGGAAAATGTGGGACAGATTTAGGTTACTGGGGACTGACGAGGCAAAATCTCAGTATCAAAAGGCTCGAAATACTTGTGCCTCGACCCTCCGTAAGGCCAGAAAGCTGTACGAAGAGAAAATCGTTAGGGAATCCATAGAATGCCCAAAACGCTTGTATTCGTATATAAAGCAAAGGACAAAAAGAAGAAGAAATGTTCCTTCACTATGGGGAGACAGTACTGCCACATCACCAGTGGAGGACGACTTTGGCAAAGCTCAAGTATTCTCTAAATACTTTAGCGATGTATACACCATAGAAACACCCTTCTCACCAGTCCATGAAAATCCCCCCACACAAGCACTAGACAGCGTGACCATTAAAAAACTCGATGTCTTTGGTCTGCTAGTTAAGCTTGACATAGGTAAATCCACTGGACCCGATGAACTGCACCCTAGGTTACTATAGGAATTAGCTAACTTTGTTGCGAACCCTTTAAGTGTATGTTTTAATCTATCCGTAACCCAGGGTCGTCTACCAAAAGACTGGAAGAACGCCATAGTAAGTTCAGTCTTCAAAACAGGTACAAAACATAAGCCTGAGAATTACCGACCAATTAGCCTAACTAGTGTGGTTGTTAAAATCTTAGAAAAGATTATTCGGAAGGAACTGTTAAAGTATCTCAATGAAAACCGGATCCTCTCCGAAAAGCAGCATGGTTTTAGAACAGGATACTCTTGTCTCACAAACTTATTAGTCGCTCGTGAAAGCTGGTGCGCTCTTAAGGACCAAAAATTACCTATAGACGTAGCTTACATCGATTTCAGCAAAGCTTTCGACAAAGTTCCGCATAACCGGCTGTTATATAAGCTAAGGAATGTCGGGATTGGAGGCAATCTATTGATATGGATAAAAGACTTCCTAGTTGAGCGTCTACAAAGAGTACAGGTGAACTTCAAGTTGTCTAGGTAGGAAACTGTGCTTAGTGGAGTCCCCCAGGGTAGTTTTGGGGCCAGTGTTATTCCTCCTGTACGTAAATGATCTCCCTCGTCTACTATCGTCATCGGTCTTACTCTATGCTGATGATGTCAAGATATGGAGAGCGATACATAGCAAGGGCGATAGCTTAGAACTTCAAAATGACCTGGAGAGATTATCTGAATGGTCCCAAACCTGGCAATTGCCGATAAACACTTCCAAGTGTATTGTGATGCATATTGGCCACCAGGGTACAGATACATACACGATGAATAACACTGAGTTACCTATTGTTCAGGCACACAATGACTTAGGCGTCATCGTTAGTCAAGACTTAAAGACTACTGCACACTGCCGTGCAATAGCCCCCAAAGGTTTTAGGACTTTATGGTCCATACGCAGGGCTTTTAGGCATCTCGACGCTAAAACGTTTCTGACTTTGTATACAGTGTTCGTACGCCCTAAACTTGAGTACTGTATACAAGCAGCTAACCCCTGCCTAAAAAAAGACAGTGAACTCTTGGAAAGAGTTCAGAGAACAGCAACTAGGCTGATTCCCGGAATAGCGAAGCTCCCGTATGGTACTAGACTGACCAAGCTAAACCTATTCCCGCTGTCATATAGAAGAATCAGAGGCGATTTGATTACAGTTTTCAAATTGCTTAATGACAAATTTGCACCTGATATGCCTTCATTTTTCTTGTCTTCCAAAACAGAAAATCTACGAGAACACTCCAAAAAAGTTCACAAGCCCCGAACGAATTACTTGTCAGCTGACTACCGACTTTCCCATCGAATAATCAACGAGTGGAATTCACTACCTCATCACGTGGTTGAGGCTCCATCCGTCGACTCCTTCAAAAGAAAGTTGGATCAGCTGAGAGATCAACACTGCCAGGACTAACACAGGCCATCAAGCCTCCTGTCCTTTCCAAACTGAAACTGAAACTGAAATGGTTCTGAATGGAATGGTGTGTTGTGTCTTCGGCTTTTGGGTGTTACCCCTAAGGTTTAGTAGTGTTTAAGGGGATGTCCATAAGTGTTTGGGATGTTGTAAGTCATCGGGTTACCTTTAAGAAGCCTGTACCCTAATTAGCAAGGGTTCAGCGATTGTAGGTGCTCTTCGTAAGACTTTAATTTGAGTCCCTGAACTGATTTCGTGGCTCGCCGTTGGATAAATTCCAATGTATGTTTATCCTTTTGGAGTGAGGGGGGAAATACTATATTTCCATACTCTAAATGGGGGTGAATAAAATTGTTGAGGACTAAGTGGAAGGTTCCACCGTTGAAATGGCCAAAAGTGTGTCTCAGTGATGTTAGCGCAAGGTTTGTCAGAAAGGCATCTTTGTAGCAGTTAGCGTAAGACTTCAGATCGTAGAGTACCAACACTCCTAGATCTTTCTCAACTTAGGATACCTCCAGAGTGGAGTTACCTAGGTCGTATTCATAGTCTGAAACATGTCCAAGACGAACTACTTTACACTTTGAAAGTTAAAAGTAAATCCGTTGTTATTCGCTCAACTCTGATGTCCAGTCAGATCATCATGACGTTCCAGCTTATCATCTTGGTTGTAAACATCTTTCCAGAGTTTTGCATCATCAACAAAAGGTAATAAATTCAGGGATACCTGTCGAGGAGGGTCGTTTATATAAGCTAAGAAGAAAAGAGGTCCTCGTACTGAACCCTGGGGAACTCAACTTGGACATTCCTTGGTCTGAGAAAAAGTAAAGTTTACCCTGAACTTAAAAAGTCAGTTAATTAGGTATGAAGTTGGCTAATCAATTAAGGGTGATTTGATACCTAACCGTTTGAGCGTATTTATTGGACATATAAGACTGGTCCTATTAAAAACCGTTGGGAAGTAGAAATGTATGACGTCAGCCTTCCCCTTGCGGTCAAATATAGTTGTCCATCTGTCCGCCATGGTCAGCAGGGTGGGTTTACAAGAATGACCCTTCCTGAAGCCTTTCTGTTGAGGCGTAAAGAAGTTTGCGGATAGTAAATAGTCTCGTAAACCATCACATACGTTACTTACTGTTATAAACTTAAAGGAGAGGATGCTGGTTATAACAGTAGGGGTTCTTGTTATAACAGTCCATTTACTTCTTACACGTATGTGGGACGTTAATTTATCTTAGACGAATATCTACACTAGATTCCCACCCAGTGTCTATTCTACAGGACTTCAACAGAACTCAGATTAAGAACACGAGATTAGCCTGACTATAACGTCAATATATTTCCACACCAAAATCCGACACAAAGAACAGTCAATCAATAAGTATCCAACAACCAGTGTCGATACATAATAAGGATAGGGGAATATATATAACACATAACACCTTTCATCCTATCAAATGCCTGACTCACCAAGACAACCAATCACTGTCATTCTCGCCCACACATCACTTACTTACTTACGCCTGTTACCCCCTAAGGTGCATAGTCCAACGACCAGAGACTCCATAATTTTCGGGGGTTTTGAAAGAAATGATACCACCCTGTGGCGTGATGATTCGCTGCGTCAACTTAATTTGAGAATTGGTGTAATGTGAACCGTTTTCCAATTTTCTGGTATCATGCCTCGGCTTGCAAATGTGAGAACATCACACTAGGCGGTTTTTCCAAGATTAAGCCGCCTCTCTTAATATAGCAAAATGGACCATATTGGAACTAGAAGTGTCCGTGTTTCGGTACTGTGAATTCTGATACACCAAGTCAGTGATCAGGTTCACTTCTGAGAGTCCTGTTGAGTTGTAGGTGAAGCTCTTGTCCATATAGCTAGTATGAAATCGCTGGAATGTCAGAAAATACTGCTCTGTCGAAAAGTCGGCGGTGTTACCGTCGCTGTCGGTTGAGTCATTAGGACCTACCAATTAGGGTACCTTAGTTTTGGCTTGTCGAAGAGAACCTGCATTGTAGAATAAGCTTTTCAGCTTGCGGACATATTCATCGGTTGTCTTGATCTAACAGTGAGGCCTGTCTTCTCTTATTGCCTTTGTGCATTGGCTCCTTGCTTTTTTGAACGGTCTATACGTGCTGTTTTCACCAGTTCATTATTAGTGCGCATAGTAGTGCCTTTTGAGTCTTCGCATCAGAAGGGGGGGATTCTTGCTAACTGCTGGTTGTTTGCAATTTTTCAGAACCGTATGTGGAACAGACTGTTTTGTGGCACTTAAGATCGTATGCAGTAAGAAACACCATTGAGCGTCCATACCAAGTTGAGGGTAGGCTTACCAGACCACATGTGGTAGATTGACCTGTAAAGCTGACACAGCCCACCATTTGTAATCCTAACGCCTGTTGTTAGTATGATGGCTTAGTCCAGTTTTGCTGATAAATTCAAAAGCTATGACAGAATGATCACTTTTACTCAGGAGAGACAGAATTGAGAGGTTGTCAATTAAGAATTTTTAGTTTGTAAATATTCACTGTAAGCGTGAAGACTTTGTCTCCAGCGTGTTGCTGACTTCACGTTTGTGGATAATCCCAATTCTCCAATCAGACTGAAGAACTAAACGTCAGTAGAATTGTCACCTCAATGTACGTGTGTTCAGCGAAGTTGACCTTAGGAAGATTGAAATCTTCTAGATTCGGGATTTGGGTGTGTTCAGGACGAGTAGAACACAACAGTCCCTCCAGCACCCGCTTTTCGTACCCTGTGTCAGCAGTGGGGTCCATGTGCATGACTCCAACTAGACACCTGAAGATGTTGGACGATCTGACTGAGCATCATACAGATTCATAGAGAGCAAACAACTCTTGAGTGTACACTTGGTGAGTTATCAAGCAAAGTCGTAGGTACAGGATTATCCCGCCTCCCTCAACCCCTGGGTATTGCCAGCTGCTGGTCAGTAACTTAAAATGTCAATGTTTCAGACATTCCTGTCATATGGATATTATTAACATCACTTGGTTCACTCAACTCATCCCATTTGTATCGGTAAACTCATGGCCTTCCTATATAGACAGTTTATGCTCTCGATTTGAAACGCATGAGCTCCCTCATCCTGTCTATATGAATGAACCTTATGTGAACGGACAGGCAACTTGATCCTCGCAACATGTGGCCTGTACGGATGAATGAAGATTCCAGTTGTGACCGAAGTCTCTTGACAAGAAAAGCAGGGGGCAGCCACCATTTGGAGGGATGGGAAGGTTATCTTCATTAGCTGTGGTCTAGGATCCCTGTCCTTCATGGCTAATCGCACCACTTGTTGAGCCAATATGTTCTTTGGCTTCAGGAACTGCTTTATGAAATTCCGCTCTATAATACCAGTGTCCATGTTTCTGGGATACCATGCAAAATGATATTCCTTCCACGAAAGAATGTCTCTTGTGATTCCTTAGGGATGTTCCTGGTGAAACTGCGTTCAGAACGTGGTATATTGAGTAGTGTTCCTACATCTTTCGAATTTAGCAGAAGACTAGCCGGCAGAACATCCTCTTTATCAGCGGTGTTGATGAACGTTACACAAAAGAGTCTTGGATGAGTTTGGTGCTTGAAATTCTTTCCGTCAGTAAGCCGTGTAACTGTCAGTGGCTCGGTTTTACGAAATTTGAACTTTCTGTTCAACTCTTCCTGGAGCATCCTGTCATTTTTGTCCTGCAGACTGAGAGGAAGGTCAAAGCTGCCTTCAAAGTTTATGATTACGAGAGAAACATCTGGAACCATGATCGTTTTCCTAAGTTTTCGGTTACGTTAAGGTTGGGGTTGTTTTTGTTTGGTCGAAGATGACACTCGGTCTGACACTCGAAATATGAGTTGTTGGATAGATTGCGGCAAATGTTTACGACCGCAAACCAAAATATTATTCTCAAAACGGCTAAAAACGGGTGACATGAATGATTAGGATATACTGAAACTAATCTCTACGTGGAAAACTGTAAAGACTGAATAGTAAGCTGGAATTATACCTTGGTCGAAATACTCAGCGAAGAGATTTTCGTCAATCAGTGATAATTCTATACATGGACTTTGGTAGGGCCTTCAATAGTATCCCACACAATTGTCTTCTAAAGCTTTCCTCACTTGGTATACGAGATCATTTATTATCCTCGTTCAAATGTTTTTCAACAGAATGTAACTAGATCGTTCGCTCTGGGTCTTACTACTATTAGCCTAGAAATCTGACCAGTGGCGTTACACGAGGAAGTCCAATTAGCCAATTACTCATGCTCCTCTTTATTAATGATGCTTGCTCACTTTTTCAATTAGATTAGCTTTTCCCTTTTGCTAGTGACTAAAAGTGGTCTATTCATCTTCGTCTTTTACCAAAGAAAGTTATATTGAGCGGTAATCGAAGGAGACATAAATCAGTGATACGGATGGGCCGTGTAGTAGAATCCGTCACAGAATGTTGATAAAAGCGGACTCATCAACTTTGTCCTCTGTATTAACAAGCACGTACTAAAACCTCTCAACATTGTTTGTGACTTGGATGTAGTAACAATATAAATATTTTCGAGCGAATTACATCTCAAATATCCAAAGCAAGAAAGCTCCTAGGACTCATTACGATCAGTTTTAATGACACCGAATCTAGATTATCATGATCATGTAAAAATCTATCAAAAATATCCTTGAATATGGTATTTTATTCATAAAGTAAGTGTGGTCATGATGATTTGATGGAAACCTAAAGTGTTCGAAGAAGATTTACTTAAGCTCTATCAGGATGAATCAACAGTAAGGATCACCACAGAAGATGTAAAAAACTCAAGTAAGAACATCTCTGGACTAGACGTATTAAATTAAACCATTTTATTATCTACAGTTTTTTATGTGTTGTTTGCTACTTTTAGACATATATTCTCTTATTCACTACTATACCATCCCAAAACCTGCACAATATTGAGAACCTACACAATTTCTCCATTTTTCGCTTATAAACCATGAGGAAAAGACTCACAACAGGCCCTTGCTGCAGCCAATCTGCAATCTAGCTCAAAATCTCATCAATGACTTTCTCTACGTAAGCGGTTTGTATCATCTCTCAAATATCAGTGTGATTATCAATGATTTGCTCAAACAAGATCTTGTATCTATTTAATTGACTGTAAAACAAAGTAGAACCTTTGACGTTTTGTTTATTTGTTTTTTCATGTGAGTGCCATAAGTGCTCTTATGTTCATACTGCTCTCATTACCATGACTGGTCTCCCGACATATTGGATATTCTTCTCTATGTCTCTCTTTTTCCCTTCAACGTAAACCTTATCCCTATCCATTCAGAGTGTCTGATTTAAAACACAATATCTTGTAATACACTTATTGAAGAGAATTAACCTTCATTTTATCCTCACAATGCGTATATGACCCTTGGAGATTGATGTTTGACTTTCATTTCCTACAGTTAATCAAAACATTCATCGCATCGTTCTAACCTGTTACTGCATAAACTATTATTCTACCATGAAAAGTTGCTACACTAATGGTTTGTTTTTAATTTATTATGCATTATATGAACTATCGTTCATTTTTATTCTGTTCCACAAACATGCTCATTAAATTATTCGCACATTTCATTTTTCTCTCCATCCTTCCTTTCGTTTTAGATCGATCTAATATTCTTCCAAATACTTCGGAATCTGTTTAAATATGTCGAATATTGCGTAAACTCTGGAACTTATGTATAGTTACATTTCTAAAGGAACCCGAAATGGTTTCTTCATAATACGTCATGTACAAGAAACGGTTATTGAATAATGATAACAAATATGAAATTTCATTAATAAGGGATCAAATGTTGACTGTGAAGAGGTTGCTTAAACAAGAGTTGACTCCCTACAGAAATTCCTAATTTCTACATTTCTGTGTAGTAAGTCAGAAGTTGCCACTATTAAGCAAGTCACAAATTCTGTTGGAACAAGGGGTTGAGGTTCTGTGTATGCAGATTAGTGAAATATTTAGAAGCCATGTAATCCGTGAAATGAAATTCCGGATGGGCTAAATGATTGTAGCCTTTTGCACTAGAAACACAAGTCTTATGAAATACCTGGAATTATTAAATTCTAATAGGCATCTGTTGCATTACTGACCCTTCATGCCTTAATGAAGCCAAGTATTGATCGTTGCCACAGTGAAGGAAAAACGCGCATCTCATGCTCCGGCCACGATTTGCGTGAGCCATCGGATTGTTAAGGGGATCAAAAAGGTGAGGCATGTAACAGGAAGATGCATGGCTTGTCGGCGGCTTAAGGCGAGACTTAAACTGACGATCATGGAACCCCAGACACCACGATAAGTTTGACAAGGCTGGCGTATTATCATGGCTGTGAGGTGTATTACTTCAAAACATTCTCAGTCCAACAAGATATGTCGTTATAAGAAAGAACAATGCTTGGTTGCCTAAGGACTCAAGTGGCAAATCTAAAGGTAGAACATCGTCTAAACACTTACTTGTTCATCATGAAACTGTTATTTATAGTTAATAGGAGGGGACATTGGCAAAATTATTTAGTGGTGGCAAACAGAACTTCATGAGAGCCGTCTATCAATCACATCAGTTCGTATTGCAATGCGTAAAACTGAAAATACGGGATAACTATTTCTCCTAATAAATTCAGTCGGATTTCAACCCACCAACATTCAGTTGAAGAATGAAGTAAATGGTAATGACTGATTTTATGTATACAGTAGTGATTTCTGGAGGTCTCTGAAGTACAAATTCAAACAGATTGTCTGGTCTTCACTAGCACATCTCAAACGTATTGAATATTTCAGCGGTTATTGTTGCATTTGGACTATTTTCTTGTTTGCTCGCGTTGGAATCCGAAACTAGTGCATTAACGTACATTTTTGTTGAAGATGACCTAGTCGAGTACTCTGCCTGATATCACATGTATTTTGGTCTGTCCTGATTAGGAGAGTATGAAATAAAAGCACAAACGCTGTTTATCATTGCCATTAAGTCCATACTTTATTGCTCGTTAGTATTACTGGATTAACAATGTTGCTGAGAAAACTACGAGATCTAGCGATTGATGTCAACATACTCTCATTCTTAGTAATTGGTTTGTCCCTTTTTTCGAACTTCGGCAATCAGTTAAGGTTGTATATATAGTTTTCTTAACTCTTGACCTGTAATCCTGATATTGATTTATAATTCCTCATTGCGTTTTATAATTGATTGGAGTTTTTTATGGTAGCTTTGGTATCACGTAAATTTCGCTCATTAACTATAATCTAGTCACACTACACTACGTGATCAGAGGTGGTTGAGAACTGGTGGTAGTATGAACATGAACTAATAGTTATACGGTGTTCAATATAGTCATAAACATTATTTTAAGCTCATTTTTAAATGCGGTATCTGACTGATCATGTTATTTATAGTGGGTTGGCTTCTACATAATTCCTTAGGCTTCGTGCATTAATCACCCTGATAACCGTTATTGAATAAATTACAATGGTGTATGAATTCAGAAGGCAACACGCATCGACTACATTTTATTATTGGATAGCTCAGATTACAAAGGTTCAATCACACCGAGCAAATTTGAGCCGAAAAGTTAATGCGCGTGAGCAAGCGAATACAAAGGTGAATTCACAGTCCAACCAATTAATAAGATTCAAGCTCTACTACTACTACTACTACTACTACTACTACTACTACTACTACTACTGCTACTAATGATAACAAAGAAGACATAGGTAAGTCGTTGCTGTTAGAATAACACTGTCTGTTAAATAAGTTAATTGAAGGGCTTGACAACTCCAACTGTATACAAATTTAACTGTAGGTCTGGTGCCATAGACTGACGAATACATGAGTTCAATTCTATTGGTTAACGTATGATCATAGTTATAGTCACTGAAAGCATATCGCATGTAGATAAAATTAAAAGAAACAATTACGGACATTTAACTCCGAATGTAGGTAAACAGATGAACAGTACATTTTTAATCTGAACTAAAAATGCTTGATATACACCATGGAAACTGAAGTTTGGGCTTTAACGTTTAATTTCAAATGCCGATAGGACATTTGGAAGACGAAGTTGACCAGATCAACTAATCGTCACAATCTTCAGATTCAGGTACACCCATCTGACGAGTCTCAAATATTACGAAACAACCATCCTGGATTACATTGTTAGTCATTCAAGATGTATGCTAACTTTAGCAACCTAAACGTTATACACACATCATCAAACATTTGAATTCATGAAAAAATACCGATTCTTCCGAGATCGTCAATGCGTAAGTATTGAAAGAGAATGTAGTGAAATACAGAATGAAGTAATATTTGATTGTGTAATGTAACTTAAAGTAGTGAAACAATGAGAAGAGATTAATCTTACATTTTATTCAAAGTTGAAACTCATATTAATAATGTTGCGTTTTGTCCCCTAGGTAATATGAACAACTTACTTACTTACGTCTCTTACCCCTTATGAAAGGGCCTAGACCGCTCACCAGCATTCTTCATCCAATTCTGTCTTGGACAATCCTTCCCATGTGTTTCCAGTTGCTATTCATTCTTTTAACGTCTGCTTTCGATACTCGGAGCAGTTTGTTCTTTGTCCTTCCTCTTTTCCGTTTTCTATCCGGATTCCAAGTAAGGGCTTGCCTCGTGATGTAG
This sequence comes from Schistosoma rodhaini, assembly GCA_944470415.2. Taxonomy (NCBI): domain Eukaryota; kingdom Metazoa; phylum Platyhelminthes; class Trematoda; order Strigeidida; family Schistosomatidae; genus Schistosoma; species Schistosoma rodhaini. Next base: position 16,444,560 of record OX104042.1, on the reverse strand, counting down.
TTTGGTGATTTCCGCAGTGTATGTTCTATTCAATTTCATCGCCTTTTCCTAATTTCTTCTTCATCTGGAAGCTGATTTGTTCCCTCCTACAGTAGGTTGTTGCTGATGGTATCCTTTGAATTCTGATAAGTCACTACTAGTGTACTCGAGTTAGACAGGAACGGTGTAACGAACAAGCTAACTTCAAAGTCACACCTCACGATCAGCACCTTACGTGGATTGCCCCATCGACGTATCAAGGGACCATGGATGCTCTGAAGACTGTACAACACAAAGGACGTTATTACAGGAATATATTAGTTGAAGTAGATACAAGCGAAAGTAGAACCACTGCCGCATGTGCTAGTCCATGGCATATGATTAACTGATGCGCGTTGATTGTCCTTGACCTTGATGGGGATTGATGATCTGTTCTATATTTAGTGACTCAACTATCGGATGATTTGGCTAGGGTTCAGTGACATTTCACTGATCCTACAGTCTATTAAGTCTGTTTCTATCATATAGTAGAATGACTAAAAACCTGGTGCAGAAAAAAGATTTTAGTTAGAAAATTGAGGCCTGTGTAGGTGATGTGAATGAGAACATAAGTAGGGATAACCAACTCATTAATTAATATAAAATTACACAGCTCTTTGGTAAAATGTGAAAACCATATATTCAATACTTCATTAGCGAATCTTACATCACTTATCTCAAACTTCATCGTCCCTTCGATACTATTACAATTAGTCTCTTATCGTTCTCTTCAATTCGATCTTCCCAACCTTCTGCTGCTAGGTATTCCACTTCTGATTGGTGTTATATACTACATATGCCCATTAACATAAGTAGTACACACTATCTAAGTGTTCATCAATTTGTAACACATCACACTCTCAATGTTCAACATTGATCCAGAACCTGCCGTTTCTCTGTTTATTTGGTTAATGAATGTTGCACATAAGAGCATATAATTCCCTGAAGATTTCATTTCAAGCTCTAATTCCCACTTCGTTTAGCTTTTTCCCATCCGGCAATTCGAAATGCCCTACAGTGTTTTTTTCACAAAAGACATATGTAGATAGCTTCAGATGATTGAAATGAAGTTCTCAGTTGAAATCGCACTCACCCACTAAATGAACAAAAGGATTATCGGAAATGCTAAATATGGCACTTTTATTAAAAGCTGAAGAAGGATGGTTATCCTAACACGAGTATAGTACAGGATGTAATGTTCAGTCTTTGGTAGGTTTGCGTCTAGCCTGAAGGTATCTTTTGTGCTGGGGGAGTGTAAAGAGCATTATATGAGAGGATCACGAAGGGATAAGAACAAGAGAGAAAGTGATCCTACATTTCAGTAAGGATATAGCATTCATTTACATCAAATAATGAAAATGATTGACAACATTTAGAAAAAAACACAAGCGCATGGTTAGGACAATTTGATTATCGGAGCTAGACGTTGATATTTTGAGGTTTCGAATCCGTTACAAGAAAAGTCTTGTGACTCATACCCCCTGTCTAACATCGTGACTTTGTCCCTGAGCTAACCAAAGGCACGCCAACAAGCACTAGGAGACTTGAGTCACGGCTAAATTCTTATTGGTCCTAGGTTTTATAGTTTCTCTCTGTCCTACTTGTTAAGTTCAGAACTCATCAATCAGCTTCCACTATATGAATATTATATTTTCAGCATACACAGTCCATGTACAGGCATACACGATCGAACAAAACCATAAAGTAAAAAAAAAATAAACAGTTATACATGAACAAACCAAAAGCGGCTGTCAACAGGGCTATGGTGTGTGCTAATTATATTGACATAATTAGTATATAACGCCAATCAGGAATAGTATTTTTGGCAGCAGAAGGTCAAGAAGATCGAGGAGTAAAGAACGGGAACAGAAAGAGATTGGTGTTGAAATGCAAAAACAATGAAATCTGAGACGATTGATTAACATTTTGCAAATGATGTATTTACTGTTTGGTTCTCAGATTTTACTAAGATGCTCTGTAATTTCATGTCCAAATACATTTGACTGGCCCAACTTGTGTTCTCGTTCACTACAGGACAACCATAGATAACAAACTGACGACAGATTGGGAGTAGTAAATCGTTGGTCAGTAATTAATGGGTCAATCGAAAGCTTATAATAAAAGATATGTATATTTATGTATGTATATAATCTATCCACTTAATTATTATACAATAAAGTTACAATGGGTAAAGACTCAAAAAATCAGTTCCAACTTGATGATTTCCATTCTGTTATAACAGTACAAAGGCTCGGTTAAGGACATTGGCTAGAGGCTGACAGGTCCTGGGTTCGAGTCTCGCGAGTGAGGGATGGTGGATGCGCACTGTCATTGAGGAGTCCCATGATAGGACGAAACAGCCATCTAGTGATTTCAGGTTTTCCATGGTGGTCTAGTTTCAATTGACTCACGCTTTCAACTATGATTCATTCTTGTTTAATTTACCAAAATGTGTATCTCACCAGACAAGTTTTTCAAAAATTGTTGATTTTCAAGTCAGCCGCTTTGTATTAGTAACAACTTATAACCACGAAATGGTCCCTAAGAAGAAAATATCCCGCCTCGCGAGATTCGAACCCAGGATCTATCAATCTCGCGCGCGAGCGCTTTGGAGTTATATGAATGAATTTCTTCCTATCGAATTCAAGATAAAAGAACCAATAGACGATTTCAAGGAATTAATCAATGACGAAAAGTCAATTTGTACTTTGGGACTTAGAGGAAAACATATGAGCAAACAATATTGTTTTCAATCAGAGCTTCATCAGGCTTTAATATAGAACAATGTATTTATATGTATATATGAATATATTACCTTAGTCAAAGCAGTTTATGCGAATCGTTTGAATAAATTTTTCTGGTTAGCGCTGGAAGTGGATAGGACACATATTGAGGAAAACACCCAACTGTGTCACAAGGCAATCCCTCATCACTTGGAATCCTCAAGATCAAAGGAGAAGAGAAAGATCAAAGAACACATTATGCCAAGAAATAAAGACAGACATGAGAATAATGACTAAGAATTGAATAAAACTAGAAAGGAAGGCCCAGGACAAAATGAGTTGGAGAATGCTGGTCGGCGGTTTATGCTATGTTGAGGGTAACGCGCGTAAGTAAATAAGTTATGCAAATAACTTATGTCTGTTGTCTTCTGATTGATCTATGATAATTCCTCAATTAGAGGATAAATTACATTGTTCAGCTACTTCCACGTACATCTAGGAATTCAGGCGATTCTAAGTAGAAAGCTATTTTAGGGACACAACTAAGCAACTTAGCCAACAAACTAATGAGCCCCTTCATATATTGTTGGGAAAGAGTATGGCAGCTCTGTTCTATTATATTTGGTCGATAGAGGTCATATAGTAGATGTAACTAAACCATTCAGAATAATTGATTTTATAAACATCAGTTTTTCTTATAGGGTTCTATCTTGTCTCTTCCATATAGCAGCAGGTCTAGAGATGCTAGTTAACACCCCAGATCTTTGTAATCACAAGAAATTTGTAACAGTTCATCCTCTTTTCCTTGGTTCATTTGGGCAATCAGTCCGTTAACTGAACATTTGACTCTGTTTCCCAGCCAATTCCAGTAACCCCAAACTAAAATTACACAGTAACTTGAATTAAAAAAAATGGCGCGAATTGCAAAAGGAACGATCTTCTCCAAGGTTAAGTATGTATAGGGAACCATCCGAATTTATTCTATTCAACAAGACCCTGATCACCTAGAAAGTTCCAGAAGCACAACAAACATACTACAAACGAAGACAATTTTCCAATCAATAATAACACTTATGATCTTATCCTACTAGATGATTTCAAAGAAAATTCTATTCAATCCAAATTGAACAAGATGTTTCCAAGCCTTTCCTGAATTACGACCAACTTTCAGGAAGAATATTTCGGAACTCTCCAAAACTCAACTCAACAAATAATTCTATTTATTGTAAGCGAAAATGGATAGTGGGTAGTAGTGGAACCCAGTTCGACACGCGTTTCGTCCCAATTCGGAACTCGTCAGCTGGATGTACCTGCATCTCAGAGTTGATGTCCATTCTGGGACTCGAACCCAGTAACTCTCGCTTGAAACGCCATCGCGTTATCCACTCGGCCACTGAGTCCTGATAGCCACTCGCTTGTGCAATGGGGTGAAGTTGAAATTTACTTAGTATTGTTTGTTTAGATCTTCCCATTGATATTTTTAGGACTGCAACTGGTCAGTCTCTTAGTTTCAAACGAAAGATACTGGGTTCGAGTCCCAGAGTGGACATCAACTCTGAGATGCAGGTACATCCAGTTGACGAGTTCCAAATTGGGACGAAACGCGTGTCGAACTGGGTTCCACTACTACCCACTATTCATCTTTGCCTACAATAACCCTTTTTGTTCTTACTATTAAATGTAAATTTTTTTACTTTGAATCTTTTAATCATAGATTTTATTGAAGTTTTGGTTCTAGTTCGGACTGTTTTCATTTATTTTTAGTGGCCATTTCTTTTTGTTTCTATTATGTGAATAAGAAGGACCCACATAGGGGAGTTTGAAAGCCCTGATTACAAACCAGTGGTGAATATGTGATCAAGTATCCTGAGGGAACAAATGGCGTATGGACCTACCATAGATCACTGGCTACAAAGGGACTGCATCTCCTAAAGTTGTTCCACCGCCATGTGAATTAGATCTTCAGATCAAAGGCTCGAAGTGTAACCTCCCTAAAAAACCCACCTGCTTCGGTTAGGCACTCAGACAGTATCCCACCCGTCACACAAATCGAATGATTTATGTGGTGCATATCTATTTGGTACCTCGTTTTACCAATGTTTATGTGTTTGAATAAGTAATAAATACGTGTGTAATTTTTACGGTTTAGTTTTTTTGTTGTTGTTACCTTAACAACTGTCATCTTCATATTCCATTGTTTGGTTATTGTTTTTTGAAATGATTGTTTAATGTTGTTTCAATGACCTAACAGATTGTGCTTACTGACTTCTATGGTCTGATTATTCGATTCCTATGACTATTATATTTCCAGGGTATCGACAGTCAAAGAAAAAGAGCATAACTGTCTTAATTCATTATTAGAATTGCCATTTAGGCCAACTCAAAATATGATCTAAATATACGTTTATAAAATACAAAAATAGGTAGTAACTAAGATAAATAAGTTGATAAACATACATACATAAAGAGAAAGTAATAACAAAATATGTCTAATGGCATTAATCAGGACACATATAAAAAGATGGAATGTATAGAAGGTTATAAAATACTTATGAGTAGTATAGAGTTATTGAGGAGATAATGTAGTGTGGTCTACTTATATCCATATAAGTAGTATATGGTGATGTTCAGCCATAGAATGTATTTTGGCAGAAGATCGATAAGGAACGAACAATAATGAAGCGCAATAGGTAGGAAAATGCATGAACAATGAAATTAGAGAAGATGGATTGATATTTACAGTAGGAACAGTGAAGATTAAGACAACTCGTTGTTATTTTGCCAATTAACTGTTTTCTGTATGGTTATCAGAATTTCGTGAGATAGTCTGTAATTTGTGCTTAAATAGATTCAATTGTCTCCAGTCGTGTTCTGTTCACCAAAATAGAAATAACACATTTTTTCATATTCTATTTGTCCAAATAAGAACAGTTTCATATAGGTATATTCAAATACACGACCATAAGACTAGTTAGTCACATTGGAACTCGACTGACATAGTTCAGTTATCTAGCCATGAAGACTAGACAAGTATAGTTAGTGCTCAATGTCCAAATAATTAGTGCGCTCTCCAGTAATTCCAATTATACAGAGACAATAATTTAATTTAACGATATTATCCCTGATTCCTTATTATGTCTATTTGAATTCTAAGGTGGCATATCAATTCTTTCAAGACAGAATAAACTTGTTTTCTGTTCTTCCGAATGGTTTTCAGCAGACATATAACAATATTGTATGTGTAAAGGATTTGCAAATATAATTGACCGTTGAGTGGTAGTTCAATAGTCTAGAGGTTAGGCGTTTACGTGAGAGATAGAAGATCCTAAGTTCGTATCCTGCACCTGAGGTTGTGGGTGAGCACTCCTAAGGAGTCTCATACTGGAACGAAACGGTCTTACAGTACCATCCAGGTTTTCAACGATGGTCTAATTTATGTTAACTTATGATTTCAACTATGAAAATGTTTAATATCATGAAATGATATTGTAGCTGTAAATAATTCCCCAAAATCAATAGCTCATTAAGTGTTCGACATTGGATGCTGACCACGTTGTTTAAGTGGACTTGTTTAACTAAAGGCTTTCGGTCATGCATCCGTACCAGATCACGTTTCAACTCGGCGTGGGACACTGCTCCTACGTTCATTAGCCAGCTTATAGTAAAGGTTCCTCGATATATTGGTAACGTATCAAATATATCTTTCCAACCTCTCCTCGTCTGACTTCTGGTTTCTATTCGACTGGGAAAGAATGATTATAGAAGATACTACTGGTTGCTAGTTGCCAAACTAGAATATCCGTGGTATCCTCAATATAATGTTACTACCTGATTAGTATACTATAAAGTCAATTTTTATATACTGTCCGTAACTTTCTAGGATTCAGGCATGAATTTCTCAATAGTCCAACTATTTAATTGTGAACCTGACAAATTTTCTTTTACTTTCAATAGTACACCAAATAATAATGTTGAAGTACTTTACAGGAAGAAACATTTCTGAAATCAAGATCTAAGATCAATAAATTTTTACTTTATAAAAAATGATGTTAAAAAAAAAAATAGAAAAAAGTTTACAAAGTCACATTTTTGAATGATACATAGATACAAAATTACAAGAAAATTGTCTCTTTTTTTTCATAGACATCATATGATCAATAGTGACATAGAAATTGTCTACTTTCTAGAAGAAATTCGAAGAAATAAAGGAAGAAATTTAAAAGTTTTTTAATATAAAAATTTAAAAAAAAACATAAACGGTAGTTTATTTAACCAATCAAAATTCAATGTTTTGTACATTGAAAGTTTATTTAAATCTGATTGGTTAGATTATACGTAGGTGTATATGTCATTTTTATAAATAATTCACATTCAGGTGTTTTTTTTGTGTGTGTTATTAACGAGATTATAATTTATGGACGACCTTTGAACGAATCTTAAGTGACCTTGAGAAGTATTAGCCAACCAGAAAACAGTTAGTAAAGAGTAAAAATATATTATACATAACCGAAAAATTATATTGGATACATTTCTCTTATATGGTTTAAGATTTTTTCAAGATTTGAAAGAAGTTCAGAGGTTCTAAAATCGTAATGAATACGATAGAGGAAGTCGTACATATGACTCCATAATAGTCTACCTCTGGAGCCATGATAAAGTCATAAAAACTTTTTTTAGCCTCGATTACATAGCTTCATTATTGTTTGTGCGCACTCCACTTGTTGAATCCAAAAAATGCCACTTGTGGATAAGGACACGGTGAAACATAATCAAGCCTATGTAGGCATCAGTACGCTTTCCAATCAACCACATATATTACAGTACTCGGCTGCATATATCACGGTATAATTGGTATTATCGTTGTAGCCTGTTTGTTTCTAAAACGTTGTAAGTGTCCCTTTTGAGATGACCTGTCGTATATTCCAAGGACCTGTGAGGTATATTTATGGAAAAGCTACTTATACAGTCTACTTCAGTTCTAGGTCCTTTGTTGAATATTTGTTTTCTGACAACTGTTTCGCCTATTTCAACGATTCTCCCGACCCTTTCAGATGACTTGTGTAAGTTTGCCATTTTCACTGCTCATATATCTCTACAATACTCTTACTACTGGACAACCGAAGCTTCAGTAACATCTGCAAATGTTGCAACCAGTGTTGCTAGTGCCTTTATTATCCAGTTCGCAACAATGATCATAATTCGTGTTAGTCTTGATCTGGATCGCTCGAAAAAGGTTTCTATTCTAGAAGACTTCTTCCTCCACTATACAATATATCGAACGACAACATCATCACGGTAGTTTGAAAAATCTCCACAAGTCATTTGATTATCACAATCACAAACAAAGGAACTTATTAGTAGTCCCATTTATTGTAGCCGCTCAATTATAATGTCTTCTCTAAAATCCTCTGTGAACCGATAGTATGTGAACATCAAGTACTGAAATTGACGCCATGCACTTGAAGTCCCTCAAACGCTTCTGATTGGCTCATCCATAAGTTATTGTTTCACCAATTATTCTCCTGTAAATTTCAGTCTTCATTTGTCACAAGTGGCGTTTTTTTGTTTATTAACAGGATGAGATGATTGAACTAGTCAGTCTGATAGTTTATTTAGCCAACCCTAATCTTGATTGGTTATTGTTGAACTAGATGCTTGAGTGCAAAAACAAAGAAGAAGCGAGAGTGGGTTAGTGGATGCGCACTGCTGAGGATTCCCATAATAGGACGAAACGGCCGTCCAGTGCTTCCAGGTTTTCGATGGTGGTCTAGCTTCAATTGACTCATGATTTCAACTTTGAAAGAAGAAGCTAATCAAGTCGAGCATATATCCATAGTTTATTCATAAATATCAATATATATCTATCAGATAATGAAGCTACATTTTCATCAAAACACTTGTATCTATTTCGTTAGAAAGTGAGAGTTAAATATTGACCAATATAGAGTGCGCTCATCATTGTTTGTCTTTGTCTGATTGATCTGATGCATCGAAAATAGCTTAACAAAAGTTTATATTCTTTTAATTTGTAGATGGCAGTAATCTATAAAGTTATCAGGTATTCAATTGATTCATGTTGGAATCATTCGCTTCAGAAAGGTGATATTAGTGCTGATTTCAAGATTATTAACGTACTTACTCCTGTTACTCCCGATGGAGCATAGGCCGCCGATCAGCGTTCTCCAAACAATTCTGTTCTGGGTCTTCTTTTCTAGTCCTATCCAACTTTTGATCATTCTTCTCATGCCTGTCTCCATTTCTCGGTATAAAGTATTCTTTGGTTTTCCTCTTCTTCTTTGACCTTCAGGATTCCAATTGAGGGCTTGTCTTGTAATGCAGTTGGGTACTTTCCTTAATGTGTGTCCTATCCACTACTGATTTCAATATGTTACAACTTAAAGCTGATTATTACATGACAGAACTATTCAAAAGGTTTACATTCATTCTAACTGTTAAAATAGTTTCTTACATTCTATGTAGATAATTAATCATATATTTGTGTATGTTAAACCCCAAGATGTTTATTTATTCTTACTTACTTACACCCGTTACCCCTAATGGAACATAGGCTGCCGACCACCATTCTCCAACCCACTCTGTTCTGGGCCTTCCTTTCTAGTTCTATCCAATCCTTTTTCATTTTTCTCATGTCTTTCATTTCTCGGCATAACTTGTTCTTTGGTCTTCCTCTTCTCCTTTGACCTTCAGGATTCCAAGTGATGCGAACTTGCTTTGTGACACAGTTGGGTGATTTCCTCAATGTGTATCCTATTTACTTCCAGCGCTTCTTTTTGATTTTTTCCTCCACTGGGATCTGACTTGTTCTCTCCCATAGTAGGTTGTTGCTGATAGTGTCTGGCCAACAGATTCTAAGTATCTTGCGTAGACAACTGTTAATAAACATTTGTATCTTCTGGATGATGACTTTCGTAGTTCTCCAAGTTTGCGTCTCATACAGTAGAACTATGTTGACATTTGTATTGAAAATTCTGACTTTGGTGTTGATTGATAGACAGTTGTTCTAAGTTACAGATGTTCTACAACTGTAGATATGCTGCTCTTGCTTTGCCGATCCTCGCCCTCATATCTGCATCAGATCCACCGTGTTCATCAATGATGTTGCCCAGATATGTAAAGGTTTTTACATCCTTTAAAACTTCTCCTTCAAGTGTGATTCGATTCATTCATTTTGTGCTGTATCGTAGAGTCTTGATTTTCTCTTTGTGTATATCGAGACCTACTACTGCTGTGGTTGCTGTTACACTGTTCGTCTTATCCTGCAATCGTTGTTATTGATATTTAGATGTTTTCTTGTGAGTGTGTGCTATTTAGAAATATGACAATTTGATAATGGCATATCTTTGGTAAAAAAACAATGATGAAAAACATATTCTGATATTGATTTGTGTTCTTGTTGGTTGGTATTTTAAGTAATGTTAAGCCAAAAACAACAAAACAAAACAAAAGATTGTCTAACCTTGAAATAGGTCAGCTTTGTTGATTATATATAAAGTCAATAAAGAAAAACATATATACTTTGTATACCTTGAATGAATGGATATTCACATGCTAACCAATGTATATGACATTCATCATAAATTGTTCTTAGTTGGAGTGCTATTGAAAAGAAAGAGAGAACTTAATAACTAGTTTGTCCTTGGATGAAATTCTTGACGATCGTGGATGCGCACTGCTGAGGAGTTCCATAATAGGACGAAACGGCCGTCCAGTACTTCCAGGTTTTCGATGGTGGTCTAGCTTCAATTGACTCATGATTTCAACTTTGAAAAATACTGAAATCTCCACAAATCCCCTTCTGATTACAAGTATAATTCTCACAGTTTAAATCACGAAAGGAAACTTAGCTAGATCATCATTGAAAGATAGAAAGCATCGGACAGTTTCGTCTCAATATAAGAGACTCTTCAACGGTGCCTATTCACGATCTCACCACCGGTAATCAAACCTAGAACCTTCTGTATCGAGGATCAACAGTATTGGATGGTTGTCTCACTGTATTCGGAAGTAACTGAAGTTAAAAATGTCAGCTTTATGTATAAAGGTTTGATATAAGATCTAAAAGTCCAGAGTCCAATCCTCCGTAAAACGGAACAACTATCCCAAGCGCCCTTCCTTCTAGTGGTACCTCAAATGAGGTCAATACTTGCAAGCTAGAGGATTTTTCTGTAAAACATTAGAATATATGGTTTTTGTTAAAAAAAGAAAAGAAGAGTACAAATGCTGTATAGATAACCTTTGAGCGATATCAAAGTGACTTTGCGAAACTTCAACTACACATTGAAGTCAGAATAGGGTTATAAATTAGTATGAGGAATTAGGGTTAAGATTTAAAGTTAAAAGTTCGGGTTCGGAATTAGACTTACGATTCTCATCACAAACAACATATCAGCTATAGAATCTTGATAATAATTACGATCAAATAAATAACATACACCAAGTAGATAGGCAGAAAAATGAATGAGGGTGCAGAGTACTAAGGAATTCGAGCACGCGGACAGTATCACAGCCTATACAGAAATCAAGTGACTTGTGTGGCACATATATATTTGGTTCCCCTCTCTGTTAATATTTATGTGTTCAAGCAGTGCGAATTATATCAGAATGAGATTTAGCCAATGGTGTTGTTTAATTGTATCAATAGTAATGCCTTTATTATCAAGACCGTAAGATAATTTCTATGATGTGACAAAATTAAATGTAATTGGTGATATGAATAAATGGATTTTCATTCAATTGTACTGCTCTGGAAACTGAATAGCATAGCTTCACTTAGTATTGTTTATTTAAATCTTGCCATTGATGTTTACGACTGCAATTGAAGCGAAAGGTACTGGGTTCAAGTCCCAGAGTGAACATTAACTTTGAGATGCAGGTACATCCATCTGATGAGTCCCAAATAGAACGAAACGCTCGTCAAACTGTATTTCATTCCTAGCTACTATTCATCTTTTCTGAATAGCATAGCGTTAATTAATTGTATGGTCGTACGTAAACTTCATTTATAGGCAAATAAATAGTGTTTTATATCTGATCAATAATTTTCGTGCTTATCAATCATAGTTTGTGTAATACAATTATCCACCAATAGTATTAAAAGATGATCTGGTAATATTGTAAATTGATTGAAATTAAAAGTATAAATCATTGAATATCTGTTCAGTAGTATGAAAATTATGATCCTTTTGCTAAACCTAAAGGTTTGGGATTCGATGAAAGGTGAGGTAATACATGTACACTATTGAAGAGTTCCATATTGTGACAAATTATCTATAAAGTGTTTCCTGGTTTTTTAATTATTGTCTAACTCAAATCATTCTATGTCAACTGTAAGTAAATACATAACGAGATATTTGATGTTGAGATTATGTTATCTCCAGAGGGGGTTTTGCAGAGATTTTAGTAATTTTATGGTTGAAATCATGAGTCAATTGAAGCTAGACCACCATGAAAAATCTGGAAGCACTGGACGGCCATTTCGTCCTATTATGGGACTCCATGATCCCGCACTCACCAGATTCGAACCTAGGATCTACCAGTCTCGAGCCAGAGCCCTTAACTGATAGATATCTCACAAACTAACCTCAGTTTAGTTAATCATTGTAGACAGGACAGTATTAACTAGCTGTTTTTGCTTAATATGAAACTGATCAGAAATAAATACTCATGACCCAAATAGGGACTGATCCCAAAGTATTCATTTTTTGAGAAGAGTATGAATCTTATTCAACTATACCATTAATTGAATAAGTTGAGACGTTTAGATTAGTGAACTGCTAACTCTAGAGGTGATGAATTCAATCTGAAGTACGGTCGTGAGTGTGACATTTTGAGGAGTTTGAAAGTTAGACATAACAACTGCTTAGTGTTTCTTGGAATGTGGCAGTTCATCAGACAAAGTCGGAGGTTGAGATTAGTTATGGGAAAATTCAAATAACCCCTGAAATCAATTTTATGATATTCTTAAAGTTCTAACGAGAGGTCATGACCAATGATCGTTAGGGATATTAAGAGTGAAACAGGTATCACTAACACCATCGTATAATCTCGCTACATCGTAAACAGATTGAAGTTATACCACTAGAGACCTACTCAATTATTCAAATTGATTACTACATTCTACAAGGCCTGAAAGTCCCTATTTGTTCCTTGGAATGTTTCTGAACGTTCACCACTGATTAATCTCATAAAAAAGAGAGACAAGTGTCTAGAGATCTCAGTTTTTCAATGACACTTCATCTACGATCAATGTTTTTGCTGAATACAACCTAAAAATAGAATCAATTTTTATAAAACCCCTTTAACTAAACTAAACAAATGTTCTAAGCAAAGATGGATGGTGGCTAGAAGTGGAATGCAGGACACGTGTTTCGACGTATTTGTGACTGGTCAGTTGAATGCAGCTGCATCTCGGAATTGATGTTCACTCTGGGACTCAAACCCAGTACCGTTCGCTTCAAACGCCATCACGTTATCCCCTTAGCTACTGAGTCCTGATAGCCACATGCTTGTGCAATGGGGTGAAGTTTACATTCACTTGGTATTGTTTGTTTGAATCTTCCCATTGATGTTTAGGTCTGCAATTGGTCAGTCTCTTATTGGCCATATGTGAATACTGTGCGTATTGCCTCGATATAGCCTAAATTAACAAGCATTATAAGCAAAGATGGACAGTGGCTAGCAGTGGAATCCAGTTTGACGCGCTTTTCGTCCTATTTGAGACTGGTCAGAATTCGATCAACACTAAGAAGGACTTGACACGCATGACATTGATCACCACCCAGTGATCAATCAATTGTAATTACATCTCAGCCCTACAGAAGGTTGCTCGCGGGCGGAATAGCTCAGTGGTAACGTCTCTGACTGTGAAGCTGAGTGACACGGGATCAAATCCGTCAGGGAGCATCAGTTCCCTCAAGATTACAAGTACACCATGCTGACGAGTGTCAAGTAGCACGAAACCCAGGTCCGAGGTTTCCTGCTGATCCCCTCCAATTACCATCTTATCTCAACATAATGCACGCAGTGTCGAGCCACCTAGACTAGTGGCCACATTGCTACTTGATCGATAACATTCGATCAGCACTAAGAAGGACTTGACACGCATGACATTGATCACCACCCATGATCAATCAATTGGGAATATACATGTGTTGGGATGGATTATGAGAATTATGATGGAGCCTCAAGACACCCTAAAGGATCCATAGATTTTCCACGCAATCAGAACATGAAGCTTTCTAGAATATCAATGTGACATGCTACCATTGGACAGTAGCATAACTTGCCTCTTTGCGACTTGGCTGAATTATAATGTTGATATAATAAACGCTAATATCTATAAATATTCATGATTTTCTGTATATTTCGATTCTTACCCATAAAACACTTCTCGAGCTTTCTGCTGTCGTCTTATTTTTGTGACTATGGTGTTCTATACGTTTGAGTACCGTAGTTGTTTACTGTATTCTGAGTCGATCAAGTAGAGAACTTAACAACAGCATTCTTCTTAGTGTAGAGTGTATTCTAACGATCAAGTTTGAATGTGGCCACTAGTCTAAGTGATTCGAAATAGTGTGAACTATGTTGACATGTATGATGATGCTTAAAAGTAATCAACAGGAAACCCTTGAATTAGGTCTCTTGCTACTTGGTACTTATCGGTAAGACATATCTGTAGTCTCAGGGGAAGTGATGCTCCCTAGTATTAACCTATATGCCTTTAGTCACTGATCACTAATCAGCCAATTGTAAATATTTCTCAGTCCTGTAGACATAACTTGTAGCCAGAATAATTCATTTGTAACGTTTATGACTGTAGAGCTGAGTGACACGACATTAAAAACGCCAGGAATCATCAGTTCCCTTAAGATTATAGATACACTTTGCCGGTGCCGCGAAATAACATGAAATCATATTTCACTTCCACTATCCCACCAGGGGAAAATTAGATAACTAAAATAAATCATCTTTTTATTGTGAGACGGGTTCACTCAAGTTGCCTAAAGGGAGCACAGAAGGAGCTCTGAAGACATATCTACCATGATTACCAGAAATGTGCTGAGTAGCTACAGAAGCATGCTAGAGATAAACTTTAATGGACTAGCAAACGGCTTTGAGACGTCTATAATGTTTAACATGACAACCTAACGAGGTCTTCCATAGGAAATGAGGAGAGGCTATCACCATGTTACGGATAAAGTGGATACGGTTGACGTTTGGTTGGTAGGATTGTCAGGCGTTCTTTATGTATTGTGAAACTCTACAACGTATGTTATTCAAAAAGTTTTCTTTTTCATTTTGTTACATTGGATGAATGAGCTCTTTTCACTTGGACGTAATGAACCCTAATTTTGTGGAAAAATACAGCACATATACCCGGATTTTAGTGACTTATGGTTAACACCGGTTATTCAAACGAAAATGTACCAGAAGACCATCATTCAGTTCCACGATTAGATGAGTTATTTAGTCAGTTCATGTAGATAATTTTCTATCTTACACATTACAATTGTTAGACTGTCATTCGCTTGGTTTGAAATGAAATACGTTTAATGGATTTCATTACAAGTCAACAGTATATAAGATGAAACAATGATAAAAGATAACTAATTCAACTTTTTATAAATTACATAAACGATAAGCAAAGATACATGATGGCTAGCAGTGGAATCCAGGATGTGCGTCTCATCCCATTCGGAACTCGTCAACTAGATATACCAACATCCTAGATTTGATGTTAGCTCCGGGACTCGAGTTGAGGCAATATCAATGCAATCCGCATAGGATGTATGTATACTAATAAGAAACTGACCAACTGCTGTCCAAAGCATCAATGGGAAAGTTCACACAACTTATTTCTACCACCCCTCGTTGAGGAGTATAGGCGGCCCACCAGCATTCTCCATTCAACTCTTTCCCGAGCAACCCTTTCCAGTTCTCTCCAGTTAACATTCATCCTTTTCACATCTGCTTCTATTTTCCGGAGTAATATGTTCTTTGGCCTTCCTCTTTTCCGCTTCCCTTCGGGATTCCAAGTTAGAGCTTGCCTAGTGATGCAGTTTGGTGATTTCCTTAATGTATGTCCTATCCACTTCCAACGTCTTTTCCTAATTCCCTCTTCAGATGGAAGCTGGTTTGTTCTCTCCCATAAAATGCTGTTGCTGATATTATCCGGTCAGTGAATGATGATTATTTTGTGTAGACAAATGTTTATAATTACTTTTACCTTCTTGACGATGGTTGTAGTAGATCTCCAAGTTTTAGCTCCGCACAGTAGAGCTGTATTTACGTTCGTATTGAAGATTCTCACTTTGAAATTGGTTAACAGGCAGTTGTTTTCAGTTCCATATGTTCTTCAATTGTAGGAATGCGGCGCTTGCTTTGCCAATCCTTACCTTTACATCTGCATCAGATCCTCCTTGTTCATAGATGACGCTTCCTAGGTACATGAAAAATTCCACATCTTCTAGAGTTTCTCCACCAAGTGTGATTGGCATGGCGTTCTCCGTGTTGTATTTGAGAATCTTGCTTTCTTCTTTGTACATGTTGAGGACTAATGATGCATTTACTTTATATATAACAATTTAGACTATTAAAATCTTTGTGACAAATGTTCCATCATAACAATTTGTGAACCATGTTTTTTTTAAACAAGTAATATACTTACTTGGTATTGTTTGATTGAATCTTCCCATTGAGATTTAGGACTTCAATTGATCAGTCTCTTATTGTCATATGTGCATATCATCTCAGCATTGCCTTAATTCACAAGCTATATAATCAATGATGTATAGTGGCTAGCAGTGTAATCGATTATGTGAGTTTCGTAATATTTGGGCCTCGTCAAACGGTGTTCACTCCGGAATTCGAATCCAATGCATTTCGCTTCAAACTCCATCTCGTTATCCACTTAGTTACAGAGTCTTGATAGCCAATAATTATTTTCACTTCACCCTATTGTACAATCTAATGGTTATTAAGATTCATCAGCTAAGTGAATAACACGATAATGTTTGAAGTGAATGGTACTATTATAGAGTCTATGAGTGAAAATCAACTCTGAGATTAAGGTACATCCATCTGTCGAGTCCCAAATAAGACGAAAAGCGCGTCAAACTGGATTCCATTCCTAGCCATTATCCATCATTGCAAATAACATACTCATATTTTGTCTACAGATTACATTCCTTATTACTTATAAACTGATATGCTCCCTAGAATTATTATCAGAATATTTATTTATTTTTATTCAATTACTAAAATAATCATGAATGCATGATCCTTATTAAAACTATCATATAAATCGATTATTAGCGCTTTCACATTTCAAGGTCAGTCATATCATTTATTAACCAATCAAATTGATGCACAATTTTATAATCATACACTAAATAAATGACAATTTTTATTGAAAAACCTAAATTGTGATTTATTTCTTCTTTTCTTTTTTTTTAACATAGACAAATCAAGTAATTGATGAAAGTCAATAAATGATTGAGTAAATAATAATCAAAGATGGATAGTGACTAGCAGTGAAATCGAGTTTGATGCGCGTTTCGTCCCGTTTGGGACTCTTCAGATGGATGTACTTGTATCTCAGAGTTGATGTTCACTCTGGGACTCGAACCCAGTACCTTTCACTTTAAACGTCATCACGTTATCCACTCAGCTAATGAGTCCTGATAGCCACTTGCTTGTGCAATTGGGTGAAGTTTAAATTCATTAAGTATTTTCATAGTTGAAAGCATGAGTCAATAGAAGTTGGAACACCAAGGAAAACCTGAAAGCACTGAACGGCCGTTTCGTCCTATCGTGGGACTCTTCAGTGGCAGTGAACATCCACGACCTCATCTCGCAAGATTCGAACCCAGGACCTACCAGTTTTGCGCCAGAGCACTTAACTCATAGACTTTTGAACCGACGTCCCTCATCGAATCTCGCGAGGAGAGGTCCTAGATACGCACTGCCACTGAGGAGTCCCACAATAGGACAAAAGGGCTGTTGAGTGCTTCCAGGTTTTCCTTGGTAGTCTATCTTTAATTGACTCACGCTTTCAACTATGAAAACACTAAATCTCCAGAAAAACCTTTTCTCACGAAGTATTGTTTATTTGAACGCGCGTCCTGTTTTCCAATGCTAGTCACTATCCATCTTTGCTTATCATGCTTGTGAATAAATAAATAAATGAATAATAAATAAATAGATTGATCTGTCCAAAGGTTAGAATAACCTAATATGATCTTGATATAACAACCGACAGTAGATTCATTCTAATACTTTTCAATAGATTAATTTACTTAAACATAATTTATTCAACAAAGTAGAGTAATTGAGTGAAGTTAGACATAAACACCATAGAATGCCGGCTCAGTGGTCTAGAGGTTAAGCGTTCGAGCATGAGACTGCCTGGTCCTGGATTGGAATCTCGCGAGACGGGATCGTGGATGAGCATTGCTGAGGAGTCTCACAATAGGACAAAACGGTCATCCAGTACTTTCATGTTTTCAATGGTGGTCTAATTTCAATTGACTCACGCTTTCAACTATGAAAGTAGAGTAACACAATAAATAGGAAGAATATGTATTTGTAAAATCTCAGTAAATCCAACGTTTCACCTGGTAATCTGGTTCAAGCTTTTTCAAGAAAACACCATCAAACATCAAAATTATCAAATATAGATAGGTAGTACATGGTTCTCCGATTCACTATATACTGAATAGGTCATCCTATCAGCGTTAAAAATGTCTAAACAAGGTATATGTGTTAATGTGTAGGAGACTTGTTATATGTTAATATAACATATTGTATATATACATATATATACATCGACCCGGCGCCTGAATACTTTGAAACTATTCGCTCTCATTGGGAAGAAAGTTCTTATTCTAAAAGTAGAGTAATAGATTATAATAGTAGTTTCTCTTTTCTCTTATAAGTATCCTTGTCTATAATTCTTACAGAAAGACTGTCTACATCATTTATCAATGGAAGAGAATATCTATCTATAAACAATCATACAATTTCATTTCACATAGTTATACCTAAAATATAAAATTGTTAGCTAGACCATCATGAAAAAACCTGGAAGCATTGGACGGCTGTTTCGACCTGTTGTAAGACTTCCGATCTCAACGATTAAAATTACTATAATATCCACAAAAACCTATTCTCATATTATTCAACAGATGTTCACTAGCGACTGGCTTCAAGAGGTATTTCCTGAAGTTCTAGTGAGAAGCAGGGAGTTAAACCAGATCTGTTATGAGATAGTAACTCATTTAAGACAATGGTGGATGTTGAAGTTAAACATTAACAGCGTTGGATAACAGCTGGCTCAATGGTCCACAGGTTAAGCGTAAGTATGTGAGACCGCCAGGGTCTAGATTCGAATATCGCAAGGCGGGATCGTGGATGCGCATTGCTGAGGAGTCTCACAATAGGACATAACGGCCGTCCAGTTCTTCCAAGTTTTCAATGGTGGTCTAGTTTCAATTGACTAATGATCTCAACTATTATAATTACTAATAATGTCCACAAAAAACCCCTTCGGATATTAAATAAATAATCTTTCAAACAATTAATAACTTAAGAAATGTTTTTTGAATAAACCGTTTCTTCTTTTAAATTCACTTAATATTGTTTGTTTGAATCTTCCCATTGATGCTTTAGGACTGCAACTGGTTAATCTCTAATTGACATATGTGTATACTATACGTATTACCTCGATATAGCCTTAATTCGCAAGCATTATAAGCAAAGATGGATAGTGGCTAGCAGTGAATAACGCGATGGTATTTGAAGCGAATGGTATTGAGTTCGAGTCCCAGAATGAACATCAAATCTGAGATACAGATAGATCCATCTGACGAATCCCAATTAGGACGAAATATCGCGCGTCAAACTGGATTCCACTGTTACCCACTATTCATCGTTTCTTCTTTTTCCTTATTTTTCTTTACTTTAATAAACATTTGTTTACATTCCTTTCTTTTTTTTTTTTTAGAAAAAAACATACCATAAACAAATGACATAGCTACAGTTAAGGTATGCATATTAAGCTGTATATAGAAAGAGAATGAATTAGTAACCATTTGACATTTGATGATTAATTGAAATGAAAGTGCGTGTGTGTGCATGTTTTTGTTTTAATGAAAAAAAAGAAAAGAAGAAGAAGAAAGAAAGATGACAAGATACTATGTGATTTCATTTGGCTTTTAACTTCAAGTAGATAATAAAAAAAACCAAACAGAATACATGATCAGTAGTATCTCAAGGCCATGTAGAATGATACAACAAAAATGAATTTTTCTTCTTATTGTAGTAAGTTTGAATTAGTAAAATAAACATATTTTATATAGTTGAGATCATGAGTCCATTAAAGCTAGATCACCATGGAAAACCTGGAAGCAGTGGATGGCCATTTTGTCCTATTGTGGTACTCTTCAGTAGTGCGAATCCACGATCCCACACTCGCTAGATTCGAACCCAGAACCTACCAATCTCGCGCCGGAGCACTTAACCGACAGACCACTGAGCAGGTATCCAACGGTGTTAATGTCTAACTTCAACTGGCCCACGAAATTGAGCGACACATTCACCAATATCTTCAGAGAGTTGATATCTCTACAACAGAGTTGGTTGAACTTCACTTGTTGCTGCTTCTCACTAAAACTGCAGGAACTACCTCTTGAAGCCAGTCACTAGTGAGCATATGATAGATTGATTAGTTCACTGAATAGTGTTATGGTTGTCTAGTACTTAGTGCTGATTGAATGCTATCTATCTAATAAGCTCCTTTGTGGCCGGTAGCTCCTCCGGGGGCTACTGCTGGTTGCAAGCCCGGATAATTAATGAAAACTTTCTCCTCACTTTTTGTTCTCTCACATAATTAATTGATTGAGCACGGATACAAGAAACATAGGACTTGGACGACCTCTTAACATGATATATATGGGTATAAAAAAGATGCAGTTTACTTTACCATATATTATTTTTTGGTATATACCTCGGTTAGTTAGGCGGATAATAAACTATTTGGAATTCAACATATGAGTTCATCGACTCAGCTGACATCTGTAGCGGAGACCTATGAAATTCATCGAAAAAAGCCCAAAGGGGCTTTGAAAACGCTTGAAACCATCTTATCCAATCAGTATATAATAGAAGTTTCTTAGAAACATTTAGGAAGTGAAAATTCACATGCTAACTTTCTGATTAGATAATTACCTATCCTGCTACCATGTTTAGAAGGGTTCTAGAACTTTCCTGAACCTAAAGGCCATCTGAAATGCTATAAACAGCCGCAGATGTTTTGTATATAAACTAACTTTAGAGTGGAAGTGGATCGGACATACATTACGGAAATCACCAAACTACTTCGTGAGGTAGGCGCTAACTTGGAATCCTGAAGGGAAGCGGAAATTAAGAAGGCCAAAGAACAGATTACTCTGAGATATAGAATCAAGTATGAAAACAATGAATAACAATTGGAAAGGATTGCCCAGGACAGAGTTGGATGGATAATGCTGGTGGGCGGTCTATGCTTTTCTACGAGGGGTAACAGGCGTAAGCAAGTAACTTTGGAGTAGAATATTCTTTCCATATTTCACAGAACAAGATAATAATTCTTAGCTTGGGAATAACATTCATTTCATTTTTTGTTAAGACTCGTCATTCAGATGTCTATACATTGTTGTTATTCACACATTATGAATTGAGGTGTCTAGTCAAAATGACCATATGATCAACAAGACGACAGATTGATGGTTTAATCCTCAATAGAAACTATGAATAGTGCATCTGCTTAAGATTAGTACAAGATATTAGTCTAGAAAAAACATTTTATTTATCTTTCCTTGAACAATTGTTCTTTTGTTTTTGGTTATTCATCTGATTTTTGTTGTTGTAAACAATTCCATTTATCAGAATGATGTTTTTGTATGTGTGTGGATTGTAGTAATTTGTTAATAGTTGAATTCATTGAATAAAGCTAGACTACCATGGAAAACTTGAAGGTATTGGATGGCCGTTTCGTCCTAGTTTTGGACTCCTCAGCAGTGCGTATCTATATTAACACCGTTGGATGCCGACTCAGTGGTCTGTAGGTTAAGCGTTCGCATGCGAGACTGAAGGTTTTGGGTTCGAATTACGCATGCGGAATCGTGGATGCGCACTTCTGAGGAGTCCCGTACTCGGACTAAACAGCCGTAAATGAAATTGACATCAAAACTATTAGATACGTTCGATATTACAACGATATGTAGTGGTGATGAATTCATACAATCTAATGATATCATGTAACAATTCAGTGTATTCAACATGAATAATTCGAGGAATAAATGACGTTAGACAGTTCCTGATGAGCAAAGAGTCAAATAAAAGTGATAATCTACACAAATCCCTATTCAATGGATGCAAAAAGATGTTGCTCACCAAAAAAAGAGATTAACAATAATTACTATATGGTACTTAGATGGTGCATAGTAACCGGATAGAAAGTATAGTCCAGGACACAGATAGATGTTCCATGCTTCTATGTATGTCTATTATCCAGCAGAGTTAAACAGATCCATCAACCGGTTTAGCTGAAAGGGACACTATCACATTTTAAGATTTAAGAGAAATCAAAACATGAGAAATAAGAAATATAATGAACATTTTGTTCTTGAAGTTAAACAATATTTAGATAATAATGGGACAGCTTTTAGTCAAATACTCAAGTAACTTACCGATGTTTGTGCCGATGATGTCGTTCAGAAGGACGATGATAGCTCCATGATCAAACCATCCAGCTCAGAGAACAAATCTACATCAAAACTTAACGATATATTAAGCAAGTCAAACTGATCATATGTTATACCAGAGATACATGATAAATCAGAGTACTGTTGTCGACGTATCAGGAGTTACTCATTCATTGTATCAAGGTCACCGCCTACATGTACCAATCTAAGTGAGTCTAGCTATTGTTCTATGCATATACGCTGTAAACAAAATTATTATTTGAAACTATTCAATAAAGCTTCTAAGTTTTCGAAAAACATCACATTAAGTAGTTACAATATTTCTGACTTCCAATAGATTAATTACTACAATAGTCATTTTGTTTTCCTGTTCAGTTTTCTCCACATCTGATACTAACAAACTTTGATAACTAGCGATTTATCAGTTTAGTGTTGCAGAGATTGCTGAGTTTCACTGAAATCATGAATCAATAAATGTTAGACCACCATTAAAAACCTGGGAGCACTAGACGGCTGTTTCGTCGTAATAAGAGACTCCTCAACAGTGCTCATCCACTATCCTGCACGTGGGAATCAAACTCTGAACCTTCAATCATGCGAGCAAACGCTTAAACTTCAAACCGTTGAGCCATTATCCAGTAGTATTAATGTCTAACTTTAACAAGTCAAAGAGATTGCGCGACCGTCTTTCATTGCCTTTAGTAGGTAATTGCCACACACCAGACAAGGATTGATTGAAAGGTATACAAACTGTCATACATATTCACTTAGTATTGTCTGTTTGAATCTTCCCATTGATGCTTTAGGACTGCAACTGGTCAGTCTCTAATTGGCATATGTGCATACTGTGCGCATTGCCTCGATATAGCCTAAATTCACAAGCATGGTAAGCAAAGATGGACAGTGGCTAGCAGTGGAATCCAGAACGCACATTTCGTCCTATTTGAGACTCGTCAGCTAGATGTACCCGCATCACAGAGTTGATGTTCGCCATGAGACTCGAACCCAGTACCTTTCACTTCAAACACCATTGCGTTATCCACTCGGCCACTGAGTCCTGATAGCTACTTGCACATCAATGAAAAGATTCAATCAAACAATACTAAGTGAATTTAAACTTAACCCCATTGCACAAGCAAGTGGCTATCAGGACTCAGTGGCTGAGTGGATAACGCAATGGCGTTTGAAGCGAAAGGTACTGTGTTTGAGTCACAGAGTGAACATCAATTGTGAAATGCAGGTACATCCAGCTGACGAGTCCCAAATAGGACGAAACGCGCGTCAAACTAGATTCCACTGCTAGCCACTATCCATCTTTGCTTGTCATACATATGTTATGATTCGATATTTCAATACTGTTTTCATTTATTTGCAAGCGTTTTGCATTGATTATCCGATGTGATGATCAACTTGAAAAGACCAATCAGAAAGGTAACATACAACAATTGGTAATATTGAATGGTTATAAAAGTACAGATAGAGATTTAAATGTAAACGATTATATTTAGTATCATTAGTTTGAAGACAAATTAGATTTCATTTACACTGAGTATCATTCATTTCACTATATACAACCTAAAATCATGATTTAAACTTAGCTAGACCACCAATGAAAACCAGGAAGCACTGGATAGTTATTTCGTCCGAGTGTGGGACTCTTTAGCTTTGGTCTCGCAATACCGGGGACTGGTTGAAGTTAGACATTTACAACCTCTAATGAGGGCTCAGTGGTCTAGAAATTAAGTGTTCGTTGTGGGACAGATCGCCTGGGATTGGGTTGTGGGTGCTCACTGACTAATAGTTCCATACTTGGACAAAACTGCCCAGTGCTTCCAGGTTTTCACTGGTGGCCTAGCGAAGATCAGTTCGTGGTCTAAACTATAGAAATTCAACAATCCCCACATATCCCCCTATACTGATTATATCATCTGGAATTTGTAAGCGCTAACTTCTTACACTGTCATGATTCAAATATAAAAGTTTAAGACTTTTTTGCATTACTAATCAGTCACTTAGTTCATGAAACAGCGATATGTTTAGAATTAACACAGTTCTGAGTTTCGTTGAATTCACGAATCGGTCAAAGTTAGTTAATCACTGAGAACCTGTGACCTTGAGTGGCCGTTTCGTCCTGGTATTGGACTCCTCGCCTGTGTGTATCTACGATCCCGCAGGCGGGATCAAACAACAATTTCTATTCATTTGGTATTATTTCGTCTTGTTATTTTTATCCAAACATACAACATGCCTGAATAAACAGATAAATTACATAATAGAGTTTATTACCACCACTTTAAACTCTTATTTTCTAATCAGAAAGGGGTTTTTGTGGATATTATTAGTAATTTTAATGGTTGAGATCATGAGCCAATTGAAGCTAGACCACCATTGAAAATTTGGAAGCATTAGACGGTCATTTCGTTCAAGTAAGAGACTCCTCAGCAGTGCGAATCCACGATCTCGCCTCACAAGATTCCAACCCAGGACCTATCGGTCTCGCGCGCGAACGCTTACCCTCTAAACCACTGAGCCGGCCGTCGTCCAACGGTGTTAATGTTTAACTTCAACCGGCCCACAAAATTGAGAGACACATCCACCATTGTCTTCATCGAGTTACTATCTCACAACAGACCCGGTTGAACTCCACTGGTCACTGCTTCTCACTAGAACTAGAAGAAATACCTCTTGAAGTCAGTCACTAATTAATATATGTTGATTCATATCAGAATGGGTTTTGTGGATATTATAGTAGTTTTAATAGTTGAGATAATGAATCAATTGACGGTAGACTACCATGGAAAACATACAACATGCCTGAATAGATAGATAAATTGCATAATAGAGTCTACTACGACCATTTCAAACTCTTACATTTTCTTTATTGAGATCATGAATTAATTAATATTAGACCATTATTGAAAACCTAATATAAAACTTCTCAGTAGTACGCATCTACGGTCCTACATACATGATTCGAACCCAGGACCTATCAGTCTTGCGAGCGAACACTTAACCTCTAGACCACTAAGCTGCCATCCAGTAATATTAATGCCCAACATTCATCGATCCATGAATGATTGAGCAAAACTATACTTTCTCCTAGACAAAAAAAAGAGAAATATTCTATTTTTGGTACAATTAAAAACTAATTCGTTTATTTGTTTGAATCAAAAGATTAACTAATCAATAGGTAAGATAGTAGATATGTGATATTTTCGTCTGTTATCTTTTAAAGACAATAAGATCAATTATATCATATTCAATCAATCTAATTATGAGATGGTGGAGAAGATTTGTAGTTCAGGTGGATGATTTTGATGAAGTTTTTGTTCTCTAAGCTGGATGGTTTGATCGTGGAGCTTTCATCGCGCCTCTGAACGACATCATCAACCGATCAGGAAAATTATGCAGAAACATAGAAACGAAAAACAAACTAATGAGAAATATAACCAAAACAAAGAAGTAAACAATGATCAATTTAAGGTCAACAAAGCATTTCTTTTCACTAGTCTTCTCAGTTGCGACTTGAAAGGTTCTAGAGTTCGAGTGCTCAAGTTGCACGAGATATATCAAAGAATCTGAGCTCTGAATATAACAGTTTCCGTATGGAAACGATCTTGAGAGTGAATAAAACTATCATCAGCAAATGTTAACATAACATAGGAAGAAACTTAAAAAAAGAATTTTCAGATGGTGGAAGATCGGGAGGAATGAGTCAGCCCCTACTGTATATACTGACTATTGAAGACCATAAGTATGTCTTCAGTGACTGAGTTGTCATCATGAAGTCATTATTCATAGACCACAATCTATAGATTCTCTCGCTAGAGTTAATCTCATCAACAGGTAAGAGGAAGAAGATTCTTGAAGGACATTTCACTCCACAGATGGAAAATGATTATTGATCAGATCATTGAATCAAACACTAAAAAGGTAGTGTAAGTACTGCATACAATTCGTAATTTCTATTTAATGATACCATAAACACTAACTTCAGTTCATTTATGAGTCACTTAATTAATTTCAACAATATTCTTTTATAGTTGAAATCATGAGTTAATTGAAGCTAGACCACCACGGAAAACCTGGAAGCACTGGACGGTCGTTTCGTCCTATTTTGGGACTCCTCAACAGTGCGCGTCCAAGATCTCGCACTCGTGAGATTCGAAACCCAGGACCTACCAGTCTCGCTCTGGAGCACTTAACAGATAGACCACTGAGCCGGCATCCAACGGTGTTAATGTATAACCTCAACCAATCCACGAATCTTGTGAGGCGGGATCGTGGATGCTTCTAGGTTTTCCATGGTGGTCTAGCTTCAATTGACTCATGATCTATAAAATTACAAAAATCTCCACAAAACCCCCTTCTGATAATTTTCTCACAGTATAATCTATCATTTGTATCAATGAAATCTGAATTATATAATTGTATTGTTGAAAATATTGATTATACTGTGGGATATATGTGTGTAACGTTTGACCACGTGACATCGACCACACTATAATTTATGGACGAACCAATAAGATTTAGGATTACAAGTCTTGAAGTTTGGCGCGAAATTCACTCACCCATTCGACTAAATAGAGTCTTGGCATTTTAGATGATGTCAATTCTTAATGCAAACCTTAAATCTAATTCCTAACTCTAATCACCAACTCTAAATTATAGTCTTCGTTCTTCACACGGACTTATAACCCTTATTTAGCTCTAGTAAATTGGTGGACATTCTCAAGGTCACTTTAGAGTTGCTCAAAGGTCATCGATTAATTATAGTTTCACCGGAAAAACTTATTACATCTGCGTTTATTTAAGAAATCAGACTAAGAGGATGATCATGTTCACATTGAGACACAAATGTAATGACTTCTTCCTACTTGAAACTTGTCAGCTTGAATTAAATGCATCCTAGAGTTGATATTCACTCTGGGACTCGAACCCAGTACTGTTTACTCCAAACGTTAATGTCTTGTCCACTTTGCTACTGAGTCTAGATGGTCGCTGGCTTGTGTAATGGGGTGAATTTTAATTTACAACGAAACTTGGTAGTTAACACATATCATGTTCAGTGACCAGTATTAGTCTCTACCCCTGATTATATCTGTCTCAATCTATTTTATTTTCAAACCTTCTCTTCTCCCACATCTTCCTTCTTCATTTTAATGAAAATTTCTGAGTATATTGTATGCAATGGTCTCATTTGATGGTAATCATTCTATGAATTGAAATGACAGATAATTATTACAGCACAATCACAAAAGTACATATAAACATGAAAAGCCTGGAAGCACTGGACATTCGTCTTGTCTCAGTATGGAACTCTTTAGCAATGAGCATTCATAACGCCATTGCAGGGGATCGAACTAAAGACCTTTGGCATCCCACACTAAAATGAAACGGCTGTCCAATGCTTCCGAGATTTTAGTGGCGGTCTAACTTAGATTGTTTCGTGATTATAATCAAATTAAAAAATCTGCACAACCCAACAGTGGCAGATAATTTTTACTTGGTAAAATCACCTATAAGAACTACTTTGAAAGCTAAACCATTAATAATTTTACATATATCTGTCGAAGACTTGCTTAGATTATTGAGTTTGATATAATACAATACTCATTAATCGTAGTTGGATAAATATTGAAAACTGGGAAGTGCTGAACAGTTGTTTTGTCCCAGTATGGGACTCTTCAGTGGTATGGATCCTCGATCTCACTGAGAACCAAACTCAGGGTGTTTGGGTTACATGAACACCATTTCACGTTTAGACTACTAAATCGGCATCCAAAGATTTACACTCTTAACTTCAACCAATTTATGATATTGCACAACCATCTATTAATATTATCAGTGGATAACTGTCTAGCATCCGATATGACCAAAACCCACTAATTGCAGTTTGTCTCTAGAACTGAGAGATATGATTGAATATGAATAAAAAGATATTAATGAGATCACGTACTCAAACAAAGCTAATGAAAGTTGACTACTATTAAACAAATAGATAGACATCATCAACATAGAGATCAGCACAGATCTGCATTGATATAAGATGTCTAGTACACTAGTATGAGATAAAAATAGCAAAGAGCAAAACATTGTAGTAACAAGATTAAAAGTAAGTCTGAGTACAGAGGGAATAATTTGAGAAGACAGAATGAGTTGTGCATGAAGCGATACTAGAATTCCAGATCGAGGGATAGATTAATAATGGATGCATACGAGTCACTGACAACGATTCACACCCACCTCATTCAAAGTTTCCAAAAGCTGATTTTGATCACCATGCTGAATATAAGCACGAAGTCCGCATCTGCCAACGTAACTAACAACAGTCCTAATTCAGTTCGTACACTGATCACACTTCTGGTTTGGTCGTAACCAACTTTCTTCAAATACTCTCCCACACTACCAACCATTACTCATCTAGATAGGTGGTGGTTAGCCATATGTAACACATGTACTAACCACCTTATTCGACCAAAATTCACCACCTCGTCAACCGATTTGTCAACTTTCTTAATCATTTGATGACTGTCCAACCATAGAATTGCTCACTCGGTCGTTCCACGATACTCGACCAATGCTCTCTAGACATCTCTATTATTAAAAACCTGTAGCTTACGCATGTCTCCCACTTTCATAGACCACCTTTAACAGTCATGAAGTAGAACAGAGGAGTACTGTGCACTACAGACACTTTTTACTGGATAGACAGATATCCTGCCTATCCCATAAGTGATGCCTGTTGCCAAACGCCAATCTAGCTTTCTCAATCGGTGTCAAGATCTTATCAGGCCACCACGGCTTATGGGATTTTCACGATGAGAAAAGTAGTCAATGCACTCAACGACATCACTCTTTGTCAATAGTATTTAAAGCACTGACACATACCAGTCGTGAGGTAGCAATTGAGGAGACTACTATCGACGGAATATGATAAAAACTGACTGGTTATTGATATTGTTTGACCTTCCCAAGGCCACAACTGTGTGATTCCTGCAAAGTAGTTGGTTCAGTCACTTCATAGTACATCTAATATAGATATTAGCCTATACATACCTTCTTCTAACTTACACAACTAGAATGTTTCCTTTGTAGGTTTCATCATATTAAACAGTTGTTAGTATTTAAAAGAATCTCAAACTTTTCTTAACTGTGGAGAATGCGTGGCGTTGGAAACCGACTCAGTGGTCTATATGTAATGTGATCATCTGAAAGAACTGAATGCCCTGGGTTAGATGGCTGAGTGAAGTTGTGGTGATAAGCGTTGTAGAGAAGTCATAACAGCCAGAACGAGGTAGCTTCCACATAAACGAACACATAATGAAAAGTCTGTTGGTAAATGTGACTTTACAGGTTAGGGTTCGCTAGATTATCGCAACCAGTTGTTGGAGACGTTAAGTGACAAGACATAGAATTGGTCACAATGGTGGATGAGATAATGTTTTGCTTCAAAATAACTTTTTAATCCATGAATTCATCCTTTTTCTGTATTATATCTATGTGTTTCCTACCATCACTGATACCGTTATTACTGTGTAGTGTTTCATTTGCCGACTTTATTCATTCTTATTGACACTTTTTCTTAATTTCAATTTTCACACTTGTGATATTAATAACATCAATATAGTGCCATTTTTTTCAGTTTCAATGACGTAAAATGTAGCAAGTTAAACTAACATTCATTTGTACCATAGCCTACGTTGTCTACACCTGTTTGTATATCGTTAATATTCAAAAATACCATCAGTATTAGACCTGACTGCAAAATGTACTCATTACAAACTTGTTTGTTTTACAAATCAGTTTGAGAACTGATGCCCTGGTACGGCTGAGAGTGGGGAGAGTCCGCTCTCCCTCTCCAAATGCTCTCACATACCCCATGCGTATATAGCCTCTTCCAGAGAAGTCTTACTCACTGCCTTCTCGTGGCATCAATATTGTTTACGATATTGAGAGGACGAAAACTGAATGTCCGGCGCTTTAACCGGGTTGGTGGACATGGAAAGTTCACCTAGCGGAGTTGGAAAACCCTGATTCCGTACCAATGGGGCACATGGGCTAGCTCCAGAATCCTCAAGGAACTAATGGTCTATGAATCAATCGTTGGTCAACGGCTACCATGGGGATGCATATCCTCACGATGCTCCACTGCCTTGTGTATCAGACCTTTAGGTCGAAGGCTCCGGGTGTGGCCCCCTAAGGAATCCACCTGCTTCAGTTTGGGCACCTTGTCAGTATCACAGCCCTCACACAAATCGAATGAGATTTGTGTGGCGCATATGTACCTGGTGCTTCCTTGTACCAATATTTGTGTTTAAATAAATAGAGAACTAATATTAACAGTTGTCGGGACTGAAAACAATGAAAAAAGTTAACATTCATTTAAGCGTCGATTCACTGAAGTTGTTAATCAATACATGATACAATCGGAAGTTTTATCTCAAGAACATCAAATAGCCTTGAAAAACTTAATGCATAGTGAGAATATCGTTATTCTCAAACCTGATAGGAGCTCTGGTGTAGTACTAATAGATAAAAAAAACTGTTAAAGATTTTAAATGGTTATGCTAGGCTACTAGTTGACTGCTCAAAAAAGGGTATGACTAAAGCGTATCACAAAGTTAAAAGGCCTTTTGAAGATGAATTTAATAAATAATCAAACATATAATGAATTGAAACCTCGGGGATCCAGGTTATCTTATTTATATTGACCATTAACTAACCTGACATCCCCTTTAGACCTATCCTATCGATGATCAACTCTTTATCTCACAAACTCGCTGGATGGTTAGTGAATCAATTAAAAATTATTTGTTCAAAGTTATCTGTCCATAGTTTGAAAAACAATTTTCAATTTACTCAGTTGCTAGAAAATGTAAAGATCTTTGATAAATTTATGGTTCCATTTGATAGATCATCACTATTTACCTCAGTCCCACTGAAAGAAACCATACAAATTATATGTCAACATGCTGAACTATTTTCCTTACTGAGGGACGAATTCAAGTAACTATTGCTGATGTGCACTAAAGATGATTAACTTCAAACCAATGATATCCTATGCCGTCAAGTTAATGGAGTGGCCATGAGCAGTCCGCCGGGTCCAATCCTGAGAGATATGTGTTGAACCCAGAACAAACAGTTATGAAATCGACAATTAATGACATGACGTATTTGGACGATACTTTTGTTGCATGTAATGATTCTCAACATGCCTTTCGTATACTGGATCGTTTCCAAAGAGTACACCTCAACATTAGATTTACAATAACATGTTTCACTTTCTAGATATTGGTATTAAAAGTAATTTAAATAGCCTAATAGAAAGATATATTTATCGAAAGGACCCTTGGAGTGGTTTATAATTGAACTTCCATAGCTTCTATCCGATAAGCTACAAAACAGCTTTGGCTAGAACGATATCCAATCACTTACACCTAACGATAGAAATAAGGATGAATTAGCCATGAATGTTGCTTACATGAGAACGGTTATCGCAAAAATTCATCAGTACGGAACGATTAAGAAGAAAGGAATTAAATATCCTACGATTGCCTGTCTTCTTAAAACTTGGCTTCAAAGGTCATGAAATAGCTGGAAGGATTGATTTTAGACTAAAGGCAATACTAAAAAGGATATACTCAGCAAAGAGTTCGGTGTCTCTATGCCAAACCATATGCTCATTCAGACAACCAAATATGGACAAATAGCCGCTTGAAATTATCCCTAATTGCGTTTAACAGTTCACAAGAAGGTACCAAAGCACATACATCAGAACAGAAATGAAGATTTGCACCCGCATCTCCGAATGTATTTCACAAAACGTTTTCAACAGTATAATTGCTCGACAATAGACATGTTGTTGAAGTTGAGAAATTTTTCAAAATAATCAACAAAGCAATTCAAAACTGACACACTTTTCCAAATCTGTTGCAATAAAAAAATTTAAACTGGATTGATTTAACCAAAAAGGAAACAGTTTTGTTCTTTCCTGGTGACCTTATTTTTTGTGATCAATACTTAAAATTTTGTTTTCTATTTTTCCATAAGCTTTATTCAAAATTCTAATATCGTATTCATACTTTAGTGTTATATCCTATCGAAGACATGAATACACGTAACTCCAAGGACATATTATTCTTATTGTATAACTATTCAGTGATTAGATATAATCTATACATATTCATTTTGACCAATAGATTATTATTATACGATTTACTGTTCCTAAATTATATTCAGTTTATTGATTGCGATCTCCCAGGTTCATAGACACATTTGGCTTTATCTTGTACAAATATTATTTTCTATTTTATGGTGTAATGTGGTCCGCCTATCTGTCTAGTATATAAACAGAGTATGTTTGAAATAAATGATTCACATAACAGAAGTTGTAATTGGTGTTCTGGACTCAAGTAGAAGGGCTAGGTGGACCAAGGACCAATAAGGATGCTAGACTGCTAATACCGGTCGAACGTCATTGATTTGGCACAGTGCTAAAATTGGCTGTCCAGTGATTCCAGGTTTTCCATGGTGGTCTAGCTTCAATTGACTTACGCTTTCAACTATGAAAAATACTAAATCTCCACAAAACCCCTTCTGATAGTTTATATTACATAACCTATCTTTTGTCACATGAAATCTTTTTGTTTCCATACGCTTCTAAAATATTCATATATTTAGCCTATAAATAAGAGAACATCCGAGAAATTTTAATTGTTCCGTACTATAATCTCTTAATATTATTCTATCTCCATATATTAAATCAATTTATTCTAGACGTTTCTGTTATAAAAATACGTAAATTTGTTTTTGTTGAATTGATCCTGCAAATTTCTCGCCAAAGACAAGAAAGGCTTAAGAAACATTAAGAAGCATTTTAACCAATCAGTGTTCATTAGAAGTTTTGTTAAAAACATCACGAATGTGAAAAGTCATATATAGAGTTTTTGATTGGTTGATTAATACACTGCTACCATGTTTAGTAGCAATCCAGAGTTTACAGGAAAAAAACCCAAAGACTTCTTAAATACTTTTTAAAAACTCTATATTTTCTGTACATGAATGAACCTTTAGAGTAAAGCGTTTTCTTGCATATTTCTCGTGTTCAAGTTGCTGTGTAGTTTTAGCTTGAGGGTTACGAGACTAGCTAAGGAACCGAGTACAACATCCTATTAGCAAGACTTATCAGTTTTGATGATTAATACTATGGGGTTTTCGGTTGTAAAAAAGTGAATTCATGTTACTCAGCTATGATATTTTCTTCTTCTTTAAAAAATTCTTTGACAGTTTTTATTTTTTGCATAGTTGAGATCATGAGTCAATTGAAGCTAGACCACCAACGAAAACCTGGAAGCACTGAACGGCCGTTTCATCCTATTTTGGGACTCCTCAGCAGTGCGCATCCATGATTCCGCTTCGCGAGATTCCAACCAAGGACTTACCAGTCTCGCGCCAGAGCACTTAACCGATAGACCACTGAGCTGGCCGTCATCCAACGACGTTAATATCTAACTTCAACTAATCCACGAAATTGAGCAACCATTCACCGATTGTCTTCAGTGAGTTGATATCTCCCAAAAGACTTTTTTGAACTCCACTTGTTACTGCTTCTCACTAAAACTCGTGGATGTGCACTGCCACTGAGGAGTCCCATAATAGGATGAAACGGCCGTCAAGCAGTGCTTCCAAGTTTTCCATGCTGGTCTAACTTCAATTGGCTCATGATCTCAACTATACAAGAAAAAAAAACTAAAATCTCTACAAAACCCCCTTCTAATAGTTTTTATATGTCAACTTGAGTCGATTCAATATAAATGTCAAGTTCTACATCACTTATAACTATGCTCAATAAGTTCCTAAGATTCAATCATTATGAATAAGATTCAAATAGTAAACATGTAAATGCTCCAAAAATTAAAAAAAGAAGAAGGGAGACATGGATATTCATGTCTATATTAGATATTTACAATGTAAACTATACATCAATTTAGAACTTCTTATTGAATGTTTACTATGTCTTATAAGATTATACAATAGATATAGATAAATATATCAATGGACAATTAAATCCTATAGAATATGATATAACATTATCATCATCATAAAAATCAATAGACAAATCATAAAAAGGAGGAAACATTTTTTTTTAGAAATAATCACTAACTGATATATATCCAGCCATGTTGTATACTAAAAAACATAAATAGTACCTATCCATTGAAATCTTGTCCATCATAATGTAATGTATAGATTATACCAGTTATCTTTACTAGTTAGGTATATGGGATATATGTATTTCGTTTATTATAAACAAAATGATTCGTCAAAATAATATCTATTCCATAATATAGATATACTGAGAAAGTGACAGTTACATACATAAATAGACAGACAGAGAGAGGTATATTACGCTTAAAACGTATCCCATTGAGCGATATATAAGAAGAATGAAAACAAAACCAATAAAGAAGAAACAGAACAAAACAACAAAACTGATGACATACAATTAAAAAAAAAACCCAATATGTTTCATGTATGGTACTTCCAAGACAAATGTCATTTATACTTACTTCATATTTCAGAACAGAATACACATATAAAGACAAAAGAAGGAATCGAACAAATGAGTACAAAATGAAAAAGTAATGTGTATGTAGAAGTCGATTTTTATTATTTTTTTATTAGCATGGATACAATTACATACATACATACATACAAAATATGATCAATATTCATGGTAGTAACGATGAACAAAAAAAATCAATCATCTGGTGAAAACAAACAATACCGAACTACTTTACTAATATGTAAATGAATAAACATATATAAGAAGAGACTCCTGAGGACTTGACACAATGGAAGATAAAGAACCTTGTTTATATTTGATATTATTGTGATGATAAGTAGATATGACACATAGACAAGATATATATATATAAAGACAAGTATGTGTTTGTTCTTACCCGGAAAGAGATGAAGAAAATAAAGTAAACACATGAATAATACAAAACAAATAATCTTGTATATATATATCAGTAATTAAACTGAATAATACATGTGCTAGGAATCTCCATAAAAATCGACGGTCAAGAAGTAATATTTTCTTAATGTATGTTAAACAGAAGTACATCAAAATGGAATAGAAAAAAAAAGCCTACGGACAAATTAATCCTACACACATATAAAACTATTCTTCAAAAAAAAAAGAAGAAATTACCCTACTTATTTGATGCTCATCAGATTTAACAAAAGTCTCTAACATAAGTGATGTATACAAACATACACATTCGTGAGAGAATCAACACTATCATGACACTGACGGTGAGGAAGAAAAGTTACCTACATACTACACCATCGTGTACAAGCGCGTCCCAGCTTGGTTGACCAGAAAAATCTCAAGAAATAAAGTAAACAAAGAAAATAATGACAAGATGCGAAAAAAAAGTCCAACAGTAACCATGACAAATAAACAATTCTAATCTACGCCAAAACATGTACACAAACAATTAATGGAGTTGTTTGTTATGCAACGTTACACATAAAAAAACTTTTTTCGTTAAATTATACCTTTGGTTGCCATGGTGTTTTGTTGAATACAAAGCAGTCAAACAGTTTACCCCCTAACCCTACAAAAAAGGAGAACTCCTATACATTTTCAACAAAAAAAAATCAGAAAATTTAATTGAATAGAATTCTTTTTTTAAAAAAGAACAGCAGAATTTTTACATACAAAGTGTGTGTATCTATTAAAATTGAATAAATAAGCAAAGAAGTAGACATTCATGGGATAATCACAAAAAACAATGACCTTTACATAGACACTTCTGTGTAGAACATGCACAAAAAAAACAAAATTGTAAAAACGGAAATACGAAAAAATTGAGAAACATAATCGATCAAAGCTTTCACACAAGAACAACTACATAATCGATCAGTCAATTATCCCCCCTTTATTTCTTCTTTTTGTTCTCCATGGATATCGATTAAGATTTGAGAATATGTTTAGTAGGAGAGAGAAAATCAATACATCATTACCTATCATCTATAAGAACTGTAATTATTAAGATCAAGTAAAGGTATAGGAGTTTTGCTTATTATTATTAAAAAATATTTGGATATAAATTGACATGAAATGTTATATTCTTAAAAAGAACAGAGGTGTTACAATCGTAAAGGGGGGAGGATTTATTTGAACTATATATATACCATAGAAACTAACGAACTGGTATGAACAGATATCAGCCAAGATCTAAAATATAAAAAAACAAACAGACAAACAAAAATAACCATGTAAAAAAAGATTTTTATTACCACTCTATGAACCTATCTTTTCTTTTCCTTTGAAAAGAGAACTAAAAAACACAACAAAGTCAAATAAATAAACAATTCTGAATATGAATAAGAGATGGGATAAAGTAGGGGGGCGGAAAAAAAACAATGAACAGATTGTTAGGATGGAAGGAAGGGACCCCCGGAACACGATGTAATGAATGAAAAGAATCATGAAGAAGAAACAAACTGAATGAACACATATATATATATGTAGATGTATCTTTATATGTATATATATATTTACACATTGATTATAATTGGTGGTTGTTGTTAAAGTAATTACCCAAAATACAGAACAATGTTATGCAACATAACTACTACTAATTCTAAACGTTAAAAATAAACATAGCCAAACGGGGAAAAAAAGAAACAGGATTGTATCTATGAGGTAAACTTCTTGTTATTTGGAATTATATTAATCAGAAGACAAAAAAGAAGGAGAAAATGATGGAAGAAGAAGAGTTTTAAAGTTTTGGAAACAATAAACAATACCCGGACACTTTGTTGTCGGGTTGTTTTAATGTTTATTACTTTGGAAGAAAAAAAAGAACAATCGGGAAGATAAAAAATGATAACCAGGTCAGTATATATTTTGTAATGAACAGAGTGAGAGAGAGAGAGAAAGGGAGAAACGAGGTTAACTTTGTTTAATATTAAACAACCATAACAACAAAATAGTATGGTGTGATTTGGTTGGTCTCCTTTAGTTGTGGGCTTTTTTTCTAAACATACACATACACATAAAGAAATTAAAGTAGTTCGACGAGTGGTTGGGCGCAAACAGAAAGAGAGAGAAGAGGTGGTGGTACTACTATCCTCACAAGAAATAATTAATTAGTCAATAGAAAGATGATCAAGTGATGCTAATGTTGAGGCTCGTCAATGAAATGACTGTGTGCAGGATATATATCAAATGACAAGAAATAATTACACTATGAATTTTGTTATGTGGATTTTTGTGCAAATGTTTATCTCTATCTATTTATCCATCTAGTGTACTTCACTCAAATTTGTCCGTTGTTCAGAAGCGTTTGGATGAGTAGGAGGAACAAATGATTTTAAGTGTACATTTGTAGTAATGCTATTATTATTATTAATATTGTTTTCATTATCATTGCAACAGACATCGGGATTTTCTATTTGGCTTGGACTACCAACATTAACTGTTGTCCCCGTCCCGACTTTTGTTGTATCGATTGAACTTTTAAGATTATTCTCATTATTAGTTCGATTGTGCTGCTGCTGTTGTTGTTGTTTACTCGAAGCATCATTATTTACACCATTAGTGTTCCCAGTTAATTCGTCAGATTTCGATTCCAGGTTTGGATGACTACCACCACCACCACCACCACCAGGACCACCAATAACTGATCCACATTTTTCTGATGAATTATTAGATCCGATAGCTCGACCTAAATAATGAACAAAGAAACCTAAAATTAGGAGGTACGACTTATATGAATATGAAAATACTTATCGTTTGTTGTTTAAATAGTGGCTTCATGATTAGGTCGTTAGAATTTCAGCTACTAAGTACTAGGTTTGCATTCAGCTTGATCAACTTCGGTTTAGGTAACCGGGTAATGACATTGGCTCATACCCAAGCACGTGGTGAATGAGTGGATCAACAAATAGGACAGGACTATGCAGTCTGTGTATTTCAAGCCGATAAGTAGATCTCTAGGTTAACCCCTAAATCGTCAGATGATGAGAGCCTTATCACTAGAAGAATATTTATGACGAAGTTCGATAAAAATGGAGAAAGTGGACAGCCTTGACTATTCTGATAACAACTCAACAACAACAAATGGCATATGAACTTATTGTTAGCCACCGGCTACCATGGGATTGCATCTCTTGACGTTACTCTACTGCCTTGTTGATTAGACTTCTTGATCAAAAGCTCGGGGAGTGACCCCCTAAGAAAACCATCTGCTTCGGTTTGGGCACCCGGACAGTATTCCAGTCCTCAAACAAATCATTTGACATGTGTGGTGCACATAAATTTAGTGCCTCCTTGTACTAAAGTTTATGTGTTTTAATAAATAAACAAATAAACACCAACGTAGAATCTAACACGTTTGCATCGGTACAAGTGACCACATATCATATAGCACGGTAAAACGAATATTCCTAAGAGAAAGAATGTATTCCCAGAAAAACGTATTTTCAAGTTAAACATTGATTAACTATTAAACGATAAAAACATGTTTATTTATCAGCATTAAAAACATACCTTTTCGCTGCCAATCAGCAGGAATTTCTCGAGAATTTGATGGTGGTTTACAGTTTTTCTTATCGGGACCTTGCAAATCACTGGGGGTCGATTTCTTGTTGGATGAACCATGCTTATGATGATCTGGCAACCAATTGTTATATGCTGATAAATTTGTTCCATCAGTTACTGATGTAGGAGGATTAGGTTCGGGATCAGGATCAAAGATATGTGGAGGCATACGAACTCTGTTCGAAAGTACTCCATGTGGACCGACAGAACGAAGTTCGTCAAAACATGGTTCGGAAAGAGCTTGAGATGGCAAAATTCTTAATGACGGATTATAAACAAGCATTTTACTCATTAGAGCCAACAAATCGGCTGGAGTATGCTGTGGGAAAAACAGTTTTACAGGGCAAGATTGAACATCTGGGAAGCTGTAAGATCCATACATTGGATTCATACTGGCAATATCCTGTGGAGTAGGAGTGCCTAAAACGCGGATAACTTTAACCAGTTGATCTACTGAATCAGCTCCCATGAACAAACAATGTTGACGTAGCATTTCAGCAAGTACACACCCCCCACTCCAAGTATCGATCGCACAAGAATAGTACTGAGCTCCAAATAATAACTCCGGAGCACGATAATACCTAAACGATAGAACAAACATTCGATAATAAGGATATAAACGCAGAGATTCATTTAGTAAGAATTTCAAGCAAGAAAATACCGATTAGTATTGTAACTAAGACTCACACGAATGATGGTACATTAGGGCACCGAAAAAAGGTGACGGCAGGTTAAGTGATAACTTAGTGCGGAAGATAAGGGAAGGTCGTACAATCCATAAATACATGTACAAGAATGTCCCTTTAAACAACTCGTGTAAATACAGTTTAGGAAGAATTTTTCATCTAAAGAACTTCATTTTTATGAAGAATGTAATAGAATAATTACTAGACTCTAGTCTGAGTACTACAGTGATTTGCCATCATCGTAGTGTTGATGTTCTAGATGTGAAAGATCCAAAGTTCTAGATACATTTCATTTACAACTGATTGATCACTAAGTTAATGACAATATTCATGTTTGTCCAGCCCTTTAGTGCTATTAATCAAGTTGCATGTGTCTACTAAACTAAGCGATTCGATATTGCTCGCTCTATTTCAAGATGTTAAGTGCTTGGAGGAAACCCTATCGACTATTTTCAACCACGTAATATATTTTGTTTGGATCAAACTTCTGAACTGCTTTTAAGGATCATATATATAAATCAAACGTTTTGCATATAGAAGTGGATATTACAAAAGAAGTGTTTTAATTATTTGGTTCTCCTAAAAAGATAAAAACAGTGAAAACATTTAGGATTTTAGAGCTTATAGTAGTCTTTTGATGTATATGAAAAATAAAGAGTAACAGAACACCAAGTAGTCAATGAAACACGAACGATTAAGACAATAAGGGGCCTACTTAAAGTTCTACTATGCGATAGTACCCAAGCCGTGCAATCCGCATTTAATCAGTTGGCAATCCACGTCTATAGATACGGTATGTGCTTCGTACCTTCGAAGTGCAAAGTATTTTTACAAGACTAGTAGGACCTTGATCATGTACTCACCCTGGGTAGTGAGCATATAGAAGTTAGTGTATCCAGGTAGCTGCATAAGTGCTGGTGGTGGCGTGAGTGATGAGATCAATTCACGTATAGTAAAAGCGGTGGTTAGAGACGTTAACAGCTATGGCTCAGAATAGAAGCCAGTGGCGATTCCACCGTAACTTTATTTTTCTTCATAAAAAATTGAACGTAACTTCTTTAATTGAAAGAACGCTTTCTGGTTGTACCTTTGCTAACTGAACTGCTTCTACCATTATAATTATTATTTCACGATTATACACTAATTTCTGTTCGTTAATGTCCCCCTTTTTCTTATACATACCTTACATTCTCTATCTCTTTACATTCTTATTTTTACTGTGTGGTGCGTATGTATTTGGTGTCCTTCTGTACCAATATTTATGTTCAAATAAATAAGTAAATATTTAAAGTACATCACTGCTATATCGATTTTAGAATGCTACATACGTACGGATACAATTCAGTATCTGGTAGAACCATTCAAAGTACTTATCAGATAAAACAAAAAAGAAGTAAAATTTTGGTAGTACATACTTAGGTGCATATGCATTTGTAAAAAGGACGAATATAAACTAATCAAGTTATTGGACATTTTAAAACTAGGTATTCCTGATTGAAGAATTTCACATGAGGATAGAAACATTATTTTGTTTCTCAACATAAATGAACTATTAGGCATGTTTGATGCGTCGTCAATCTGAGCAACATTTATGTGATGATTATCAAAGAAATGAACACTATCGAAAAACTACGAGTGCTACATATTCATTTATTTTGCTTTGACTGAGTAATAGGATTACTGGATTTAGTCTTTGAGTGCAAACGTATTTACACTAAAACCAGATACCATGATCCACTATTTCAGATTTTATTTATTTATTTGAACACATAAATATTGGTACAAAGGGGTACCAGATACATATGCGACATACAAATCTCATTTGATTTGTGTTAGGGCTGTGATACTGCCAAGGTGCCCAAACTGAAGCAGGTGGGTTTTTTTTAGGGGGCCACATCCGGAGCTTTTGACCTAAAGGTCTGATCCATAAGGCAGTGGAGCATCGTGAGGGGATGCAGTCCCATGGTAGCCGGTGACTAGAAAGACAGTAATAAATATCGATATACAAGTGGAAAAGAGGAAGAATGTACCACATAATTGATATGATATTGCTTTGATAAAATGAGATGAGAGCAGAAATAGTAATATCAAAGGGTATGGTACAAATTACAACGTGGACAATATAAGCCTTATTACGATAAAAAAAATTAGTAAAAAGCAGTACCAAAGATAATAAATGATAACGATTCAGGGGAAGAGGAGTGTTTGATGGTGTTTTACTCATCATACTGAGAGATGCTGACCAAAGAAAATTCATTGCCATGATATAAAATAAATGTTGTTTGGATGGAGATAAAAGTGTTTTGAAAATTCCCATAATTGCTTATTACATATGAACTTGGAGAACTTTTTGATTTTGGTTATTGAAACCATCAACAACAAAGAGAAAAATATAATTTAACAGTTATTATCAAATGAACACTGGATGAATATAAGCATCGTGGAGTAGTGGATAAAACAAGGTTGTAAGAACATTTTAGATGCAATTAGAGAATTACAAACTGATTGAAATTAACAAGACTGGTAAATTTGTAACACGCAATACATCAAATACTGATGTCATTGAAGGTAGTGATTGAATGTTATTCTAACCAATGTATCAGTTGACTTGAGGGATTCAAACGATTTATCTTTGGATCAGTTTCAACAGCTGACTATCTGTAAGCAGTGAGAATCCTCTTAAGATAACTCAAAAATGTTTGACATGACAAACACCTAAATCGATCACTCACAACGTAGAACTCATACGTATGTACATTGGTTCAAGTTGCCATGGCCCATTAGCACAGCCAAATCAAATACCAGAACAGTAGAGGTAATAACAGTATGAGTGGTGATTGAAAGGACTAAGCATAAAAGACACGATTCAAGAAAACATAAACTAGCGAAAAAATATGAGGGATTTAGAAGCTTAGAATATGGGATGAGTGA
Source organism: Schistosoma rodhaini (assembly GCA_944470415.2). Classification (NCBI taxonomy): domain Eukaryota; kingdom Metazoa; phylum Platyhelminthes; class Trematoda; order Strigeidida; family Schistosomatidae; genus Schistosoma; species Schistosoma rodhaini. The sequence goes on along the minus strand of OX104042.1, from coordinate 16,401,818 downwards.
GTGGAATTGCGTCATTCAGAATGATCTTGAGCCATGTCATTTAATTTTCAACCACTTCTCACGATAATCACGCGAACCCCAACCAGGTTGTAATCTATACCTATTAACATGATTTAGTTGACAATGACTTCATGAATTGATATCATGCTTTTGTTTGGCTTCCCTTCCTTCTAGCCAACTCCCAACACCAGACAATATCGTCAGTCGAAGTACGTGATGGTTGAACATACATACATACATGTTCCAACCACTTCAGTTGATGAAAATTTACTACCTCATCAATCTATTTCCCATCCTTACCTAGTACTCTATTCATAACCCGGTGGTCCCAAACTAAACGGACTATGCTTTTAAAACACCTATGATCGAAAACTAGTAATCAACGAATATCCTGTCCCTGATGATCATGTTTCACACTCATGAAGTACGACAGAGCGAACTGCTAGGCAGTAAACTCGCCCTTTAGTCAGCAGACGAATATGTCGCCTACGCCACAAATGACGCAAGCCGACGAAAATCCAAGCTTTAGGATTGAATTTACCAAACACTTTAATTGTCTAAGTTAACAGTAAATACCAGGTGAAGATTAAGATGTGTCCTTATCTCCTTTAGTTAAATAACTTTACTAGATAGAGCTTCATCCCAAATATTTTATTTGAACCTAAAGGTTATTCCCAATAAATAAGGGGTACTTACCGATGAACAAAGTACAATGTTTTTGAGCTTAAGCAATGCTGACTAGTTTTTGGGACGGTTGAAAGTTAAGAGTAGCCAAACCAAATCGTGGGATCAGTCACTGAAGTCACTAACTTCTAATCTGAGCCATGTTGGTAGATGCAGACTATTTGGTTGGGGTCCGCATTACTATCGTAACCGATGGTTGGAGGCTGTGTGATATGGCTCAGAATCGATCACAATGGCGTAGGTGTATACACTCTCATATCTTTCTTTTTGTTGTACATCCTTATATACAATCTTTCTTTTATATATTACCACCATTAAACTAACTACTTCTATGAATTCTGTGTTCATCTTGTGCTAGTGAGGAATGGCAACTTGGACCGACGTTTATATGTGCCTGGTCCTATGTTATAGCTGACTGACTGACTTTTGAGTTTAATCCATTGATTTCGGATAGAGATACTAGTCGATTTACAGAGAGTATAGGAAAAGGAATTAATAGATCTTTGAGAAACCATGAACGGAAAGTTGGCCAATGATATGTGCTTTACACCCACAAAACACAAGTTGGTTGTGCGGATATCGCTGACTAGTTTAGCTGCTTGAATCAAAGTTTTGGATTATAGTTTTGTATGACTTATCAAGGTTGAATCAGTCATTAAATATTACGATCTTCAAAAAACATGGCTCGACCTAATCTGGTATGTGCATACATTTAACTTGGAGTTGTCAAAATGAAACATTATTGGATTACTAAAATCAATATTGAACAACGCATAATATTTAACTGAAACTAGTCGGGCATAAATTTTAGTGAGTTAATTTAATTTTTCGAACCACAGTCACTAGATGAGAATCCTGGACCTTTATCCAAGTATATACCATATTCTCCAATGTTCAATCATTTTCAATATATGACCTACAATATTATTTATTTGGACTGAAGCTATTCTTTATGCTAATTTCATCTCACCGTACTGGTACTGTATGGCAACTTCAGCAAACTCATATTTATACTGAACTATGTTGATTATAAGTGACTGACCTCTTCAAGTATAGAAGTTTGGTAACCAGTTAGCGTTCTTATAAGAATACCTCTAGTGTATTCAATTACATAAACTTACAAGTGATCAATGAGGTATATTTGTTTGGTTATTCAAACTGCAGATAAACTTTTAATGTTTACTTCATCTAAAAACGAATTAACACTTAATATCAACTATTGATAACTCAAACTTACACATACACACACATGCACAATCATTCGTTTATTTATCTTCACATTGTGATCTTTTCATATGATTCGAATGTAACGGGCTCATGTTATCCAGCTTACTAAAGTCAACATTGGAATATGATTGGATAAGCACAGTAAAGATTAGATTTGATTGTTAAACATATATTCTCAGATAATTTTGATCTTGATTAGTACCCTGAAGTCCAGAAAAGGTTGTCGGACAAAACGTTGGAATCATTTGAATTCCAATCGCTGAGATTATTTCAAATATGATTTTCACAAACAAACTTTGTACGTAGTTTTAATCGATGGGACCGAACTCTGTCTTTGGGTAGAGAGAAACAATTAAAGTTGGGCGTTGATACGACTGCTTTAAAACCTAACGGAGTAGAGATTCAGTCTATAGATCTACTATTAGATCATAAATCCACCTGGTTCTTTCGGGTTTGCTATTCCTTTATTTATTTAAACACATAAATGTTGGTACAAGGAAGCACCAGATACATATGCGCCGCACAAATCTCATTCGATTTGTGTGAGGGCTGTGATACTGCCAAGGTGCCCAAACTGAAGCAGGTTACAATTCCTAGGTTCTATTCACCCATTGAATTACTGAGGCTAATATTTCATATATATTGAAACAAACTGATTCGTATATGGTTGTCGCGATAGGATGTTTGCCCTCTATGAACTATGATGGTCAGCAATCGAGATCAGTAGGTTAAAATTACGCTCAGAAGTCCTACTCACTGCCTTCTCGTGGCGGGGGCGTTGTTTACGAAAGTGAGAGGACGAAAAGCGAATGTCCGGTGCTTTAACCGGGTTGGTGGACACGGAGGGTCCACCTAGGGGAGTTGGAAAACCCTGATTCCAAACCAATGGAGCACATGGGCTCCAGTATCCTGATGGAACGAATGGCGGAGGAACCTGTCATTGGTCAACGGCTACCATGGGACTGCATCTCCTCACGATGCTCCACTGCCTTGTGGATCAGACCTTTTGGTCAAAGGCTCCGGGTGTGGCCCCCTAAGAAAACCACCTGCTTCAGTCTGGGCACCTGGGCAGTATCACAGCCCTCACACAAATCGAATGAGATTTGTGAGGCGCATATTTATCTGGTGCTTCATTGTACCAATATTTATGTGTTTAAATAAATAATAAATAAATTTAAGCTACCATAACGAAATCATGAAGTGAGTGAATTACCAATCCATTTTTCGTCAGAAAGTTTTACTATAGACTTACTGAGTATTATTTACAGTTTCCTTAATGAGTCTAAGAAGTTGTCTTATGTTACCTATCGCCCCGACTTTCATCTAGTTAGCATTAGTTCTTCAGGAAAGTATACGGTTAACACACGGACCTTTTCAGATTGTTTTTAGGTTGCCAAATGGAAAGCAAGACCAGAGTTTGATTACCAATCTAATTTTGGAAAACGGCGTCATTGATTATTACAATTTACTGGACAGAAATCGCTATCACGATGTAATGACAATAACTCAGAATCGACTAGTGGTGCAATTGTTATTCATCTTATAATGGGTATGCTGAAACGTCTCACATATTGTAAGCGTAGTTAATGCAGATAATGAACTAGTGTTTATTGTTTATTTAAACACACAAATATTGGTACAAAAAGCACCAGATAAACATGCGCCTCACAAATCTTATTTGATTTGTGTGAGGGCTGAGAAACTTCCCAGGTGCCCAAACCGAAGCAGGTGGTTTTCTTAGGGGGCTACACCCCGAGCCTTTGACCTGAAGGTCTGATCCACAAGGCAGTGGAGCATCGTGAGGAGATGCAGTCCCATGGTAGCCGGTGACCGACGATTGGTTCATACGCCATTCGTTCCTTCAGGATGCTGGAGCCCATGTGTACTATTGGTTTGGAATCAAGGTTTTCCAACTCCCCTAGGTGGACCCTCCATGTCCACCAACCCGGATAAAGCACCGGACATTCGCTCTTCGTCCTCTCACTTTCGTAAACAACACCCCCGCCACGAGAAGGCAGTGAGTAGGACTTCCTTGGCAGAGGCTATATATTCGCGTGGCCATGTGAGAGCATTTCGAGAGGGAAAAGAACTAGTGTGATTGTTAAAATTTTAGAAAAATTATTCGGAAGCTGTTTAAATATTTTGATGAAAACCGGATCCTTTCGGAAAAGCAGCATGGTTTTAGAACAGGTTATTCCTGTTTCACTAACTTATTGGTGGCTTGTGAAAGCTGATGCGCTCTAAAAGACCAAAAGTTACCTATAGACGTAGCCTACATTGACTTCGCCGACGACATAGTTTAATTTGGTGAAGACGCTGACAAAATGCAGTCTTCTGACCACCATAAGCAACAAGCATGTTCGGGATGCGATTCTCTCCCTCGAAGTGCAAAATGTTACTTCAGGATTGGGTTGCATAGACACCGTTGCTGCTACCTTGACGTGGTGGTCGGGCTTGCCTATCGTGATGATCCAATCGAGCTATGCTGGCTGGAACAATCGTTCCTCAAGGTCCTACCATGCCAGACAGGTCGGTTGAAGAGCGGTAAGACTAAAAGCAGCAATCCCATGGTCCGAAGGCGAAGTCGTACTGCCGACTGTACAGAGGTGTGACAGCAGTAAGGTGTTTCCTTCAGACAACCAGCATGACAGCGATGCTGCCTTCCCACAAGGAGGGGTGGGGTTAGAAAAGGTCGACCCTATAAATGCTCACCTCGCCTTATCCCACGGATTTCCGTCTCCGGCGGTAAGGTCCTTTGAAGAACGGAGCTAACACTTCAAAAATCCCCCACAAAAAGGCCGTGCGTGACCGGCCTCAAGCAGTTGTCCCTTGAGCACTGCGATCACGCTCCCAGGTCGTTGAGGCCAACACTAATCCAACTTCTTTTTCAGGTCCCTCAAGAAATACCCTTCCACGGTGTGGGCAGCCGGGAAGTGATAAATGCCCTCATACCCGTAACAGCACACGAGACCAAGTTGGTCACTTTCAAATCCTTCCTACACCTCCTAACGACTCTCTTATCTCCACGACTAACCCTTCTCACTTCCTTTTATCACCTCGCACCGCTAGGGCAAACGATTCATGTACACGGAACGTTATTCCTGGTCTTCTGAAACCTCGCTCTAAACTACATGTAGGAACTTTTAATGTCCGAACGTTGTGCCAAATAGGACAACAGGCTTCTTTAGCTAAGACTCTAGAATCTTACACCATCCGATGTATGCTGTGTCTCCGAAACGCGCATACAAGATCCGAGTAGCGTCATTCATTTGACCTCACATAATCAAAATAAAGAACCATCTCGATACGCGCTTCATGTATATGGAAGCCCTGATGCTGCTTCCCGTGGCCTCGCTGGAGTAGGTATAGCATTAAGTCCTAGGACAGAACTAGCTCTTTTAGACTGGATCCCAGTAGACAATCGTCTATGCGCTGTCCGACTAAACGGATCAGTAAGGACTCGGAAAGATAGGGAAACTCGTCGTTGTCTCTTTGTCATCTCTGCCTACTCTCCCACTGACTGTAGCTCAGACGATATAAAAGATGAGTTTTACAGGAAACTTCTGACCTTCTCCGAAAAGCTAGGCGTTCTGATGTAGTAATAGTGGCTGGTGACTAATGCTCAAGTAGGCAAACTAAGTGAAAGGGAAAGACACCTGGGAGGATCTTATGGTGTCATGGCGGAAAGAACAGATAATGGCGACCGTCTGTTGCAGCTGTGCTCAGATAACCGCCTATTTCATGCAAATACTAACTTTAAGCATAAGGAAAAACATCTTTCGACATGGCGACCCCCGAAATCGTCCCAACGTTGGACCCAATTAGATCACATCACTATCAGCCACCGATGGAGGGGCTTGATAGAAGACTGTTGCTCATTCTGGGGCACATGTTTGGATTTAGATCATGCTCTAGTGCGAGCACGTATCTGTCTGTGACTTACTGGACGTAGGAAAGACGCTGCAGGGAAGCCTCTAAGGGTTCTACTTAATGATAAGCAAGCTAAGAATATATTTCAGGAACAACTGGAAAAACAGTTAGACAGACATGTAAGTTGTGTCCACCCCGAAGCAGCGTGGAATGACATCCGAAAAGCTGTGATATCCTCTAGTAAGGTAAGTCGTAAGGTCAGGGAGAAACAATGAATCTCGGCAGCATCTACCGCACTGATAGATGCTCGAAAACTCATCCCCCCTGGCTCTGAACATAACGAAGAGCGGAGTCAGCTTAAGCGAAGGCTAATAAGAAGCCTACGCAATGATCGTGAACAGTGTTGGGTAGCGAAATCAAGAGAGATGGAAAAGGCAGAGGCAATAGGTAACAGCAGACAGCTGTTCAACTTATTAAAGAAACCGGTATTAGGAACCCAAATATTAGCGAAACTATCTCAGACAAAGACGGGCATATCATTCTCAATCCAGGAGATTGGATCGATGGGCAGAACACTTTAGGGATCAGTTCAACTGGCCTTCAGCCACACTTCAGTTACCCACGATCCCCAGTCGTCCTGAATGGCAAATTGAGGTAAGTCCTTCAACTCTCTACGAGGTTGAAAAAGCTATAGGAAATCTAAAGCGAGGGAGAGCAGCAGGCCCTGACAAGTTTACCCCTGAGATTTTTAAGGATGGTGGTCCAGTACTAGCAACGAGATTGACTGAGGTCTTAGGTAGAATCTGGGAACTTACGTAATTCCATCTGACTGGTCCCAATCACTGATTGTGCCAGTCTATAAGAAAGGACAAAAGTCCTCCTGTGACAATCACAGAGGAATCAGTTTGACTAATATAGTGTCTAAAATATTAGATTCAATAATACTTGGACGCCTAACCAAAGCTCGTGAAGAGCAGACTAGAGAAAACCAGGCTGGTTTCCGACCTGGACGTGGTTGCATAGACCAGATATTCACCCTACGTCAGGTCCTAGAACATAGACATACATTCAGACGTCCCACAATAGTAGTATTTCTTGACCTTAAGGCGGCATTTGACTCCGTTGATCGTGAGGTTCTATGGTAGTGTTTGTCAGTGAAAGGAGTACCAAAGAAGTACATTAACCTCATAAAGGCACTCTACTCGAACACAACTGGTCGAGTTAGAGCCTATGGCGAACTGTCATCAGAATTGGTTACCTCAAGTGGTGTTCGTCAGGGCTGTCCACTCTCCCCATTCTTGTTTAACTTTGTCGTTGACATGCTTTTAGAGGTATCACTTTCATCATCTCAATCTCCTGGAGTTGAACTTTTACCAGGAGGCTCACTTGTTGACTTAGAATACGCCGACGACAGTTTTGTTCGGTGAAGACTCTGACAAAATGCAGAGTCTTCTGATCACTATAAGCAACTATACAGGCATGTTCGGGATGCGATTCTCTCCCTCGAAGTGCAAACTGGTACTTCAGGATTGGGTTGCATCGACACCTGAACTAATGATAGGGAGTAAAGTAGTTGAGCGTGTTGACAGCTTCACTTATCTTGGGAGTCTCATCAGCCCTTGTGGTCTGGTGTGTGACGAAATCTCAGCACGGATACACAGGGCTCGTTTGGCTTTTGCCAACTTGCGTCATTTATGGCGTAGGCGAGATATCCGTCTAGCAACCAAAGGACGGGTTTACTGTGCAGCAGTCCGTTCCGTCCTACTTTATGGAAGTGAAACATGACCGATAAGAGTAGAGGATATTCGTAGGCTACTAGTGTTCGATCATAGGTGTCTTCGACGCATTGCTCGTATATCCTGGGAGCACCGGGTAAGTAATGCAGATGTTAGGAAATGAGTACTAGGTAAGGATGGCAAATCGATTGATGAAGTAATGAAACTTCACCAGTTGAGATGGCTGGAACACGTGTTACGTATGCACAACCACCGACTGCCCCGACGTGCAATGCTTTATGGTGTAGGAGCAGGTTGGAAGAAAGTTATGGGCGGCCAGACCAAAACATGGCATAAATCCATGAAGTCACTGACAAGTGGACTGGGCCATGTTGGTAGGTGTAGACTACCTGGTTGGGATTCGCGAGATGATAGCAACCGATGGTTAGAGACCTTGAATGACATGGCTCAAAATCGTTTGCAATGGCGAAGGTGCATCCACTCTTTGTGTTCTACCAAATTCTGAACTCTTCATGTCCGTATCCTTTTTCTCTTTCCAAATTTATTTCATTGTATTATACCCCTTGAATAACATCTTCAAACCCTAATCTTTCCGATTATTGCTTATACTCATACTACTTCTACCAATATAGGATTTGAATCGACAACTTCATCTCGGTGCTAATTTGGTATGGCAATTCGAACTGATGTACGTACGTACGAAGTTCTACGTTGTGACTGACTGAATACATTGACTTCAGCAAAGCTTTTGACAAAGTTTCTTACAACTGGATATTATATAAGAAGTGTCGGCTTTGGAGGCAATCTATTGATGTGGATAAAAGATGTCCTAATTGAGTGCCAAAAAAGAGTACGAGTGAACTCCAAGTTGTCTAGCTTGAAAACTGTGTTTAGTGGAGTGCCTCAGGGTACAGTTTCAGGGCCAATCTTATTCCTCTTATATGTAAATGACTTTACTCGTCTCGTCATCATCTGTCTTATTATATGCTGACGATGTCAAGATATGGAGGGCGATAAGAAGTAACGGTGATAGCTTAGAACGTCAAAAGGACCTGCACAAATTGGCTGTATCGACCACATATTCACCATTCGTCAAGTTTTAGAGCACAGACACGCTTATCGGCGTCCGACAATGATAGTTTTTCTTGACTTGAAAGCAGCATTTGACTCTGTAGACCGAGAGGTTCTGTGGCAGTGTCTGTCATTGAAAGGTGTACCTGAGAAGTACATAAACCTTTTGAAGGCTCTTTACTCGAACACTATTAGTCGAGTGAGAGCTTATGGCGAACTGTCATATGATTTTACTACCTCAAGTGGTGTCCGTCAAGGCTGTCCACTATCCCCATTTTTGTTTAACTTCATTATAGACCTGTTGCTGGAAATAACACTCTCATCGACTGAATTTTCAGGAATTGATCTCCTACCAGGGGGACCACTAAGCGACTTAGAATACGCAGATGACATAGTCCTGTTTGGTGAAGACGCTGGCAAAATGCAGAGTCTTCTGTTGGAACTCAGTAATAATGCCAGGATGTTTGGGATGCGTTTCTCCCCATCCAAATGTAAATTGTTACTCCAGGACTGGCCTGCGTCAACACTCGAACTAAGGATAGGAAGTGAAGTAGTCGAACGCGTCGACAACTTCACTTATCTTGGAAGTCTGATCAGCCCTAATGGGTTGGTGTCAGACGAAATCTCAGCACGGATTCAAAAAGCTCGTTTGGCTTTTGCCAACTTACTTCACCTATGGCGTAGACGAGATATCCGTCTATCAATTAAGGGACGAGTATACTGCGCAGCAGTTCGCTCTGTCCTACTTTACGGCTGTGAAACATGGCCATTAAGAGTAGAAGATACTCGTAGGTTACTAGTATTTGACCACAGATGCCTTAGAAATATTGCTCGCATCTTCTGGGATCACCGGGTAAGTAATAGTGAGGTTAGACGCAGGGTATTAGGGAACGATGGTAAATCAGTTGATGAGGTGATGAATCTTCATCGACTGAGATGGTTGGGCCATGTGTTACGTATGCCTGAACACCGATTACCACGACGCGCTATGATGACTAGTATTGGGGACGGTTGGAAGAGAGTTAGGGGCGGCCAAACCAAAACATGGCATCAGTGTTTGAAGTCACTAACTTCTAGCCTGAGCCATGTTGGCAGATGCAGACTACCTGGTTGGGGTCCGCGTGACTATCGTAACCAATGGTTGGAGACTCTAGGTGACATGGCTCAGAATCGGTCACAATGGCGTAGGTGTATACACTCTTTATCTTCCCTTAAACCTTGAGACTAAAATTGCTTCATATCTCTCTTCCTTCCTGTACTATATTCTTATATACAACCTATAATTTATATACTACTACCAACACTAGATTAACTACTATGAATCCGGTGTTCCTCTTGTTGTGCTAACGAGGTATGGCAACTTGGACCGATGCATATATGTGCCTGGTCCTACGTTGTAGCTGACCTGACCTGACAAATTATATGAATGTCTGGCGCTTTAACCGGGTTGATGGACACGGAAACTCCACCTAGGGGAGTTGGAAAACCCTGATTCCAAACCAATGGTGCACATGGGCTACAGGATCCTAAGGGAACAAATAACATATGAATCAATCGTTGGTCACCTGCTACCATGACTGCATCTCCTTACGATGCTCTACTGCCTTGTCGACCAGATCTTTAGGTCAAAGGCTCCGGGTGCGGACCCCCAAGAAAACCACCTGCTTCGGTTTGGGCACCTGGGCAGTGTCACAGGCCTCACACAAATCTTATTTGATTTGTGTGACGCATATGTATCTGGTACCCCTTTGTACCAATATTTACGTGTTTAAATAAATAAATAATTAAAACACACTGCCGTGTAATAGCTACCAAAGGTTTTAGAACCTTATGGTCAATACGTAGGGCCTTTAGTCATGTCGGCGCTAAAAAAATTTGACTTTATATACAGTATTCGTACGCCCCAGACCTGAGTACTGTATACAAGCTAGCCCTTCCCCAAAAAGAAAGCTTTTGGTAAACGTTCGGAGTACAGCAACTAAGCTGCTTCCCAGAACAGCGAAGCTCCCGTATGATGCTCGACCGGCCAAGCTAAAACTATCCCCGTTGTCATATCGAAGAATTGGAGGTGACTAGATTACAGTTTCCAAATTACTTAGTATTAAGTTGGCATCTGATATGCCCTCAATTTTTTATTTTCCAAAACAGAGAATTTACGAGGACACTCCAAAGTTCACAAGCCCAGAACAAATTACTTGTCAGCCGACCATCGACTTTTCCATCGAATCATCGACGAGTGGAATTTATTACCTCGACACGTGATTGAGGCCCCATCCGTCGACTCCTTCAAAAGGAAATTGGATCGGCTGAGACCATTATTACCAGGGCTAGCACAGGCCATCAAGCCTCCTGTCCTCTCCAAACTGAAGCCATCGTTATTGGCCTACAAAGTGTGGTGTTTAGGCATTAAGTCAAAAGTAAGGATGCAAGACTTCCAAGATTTAGATAAAAAGGATGAACGACTACTTACTATGATCCTCTACGGCTCTACATTGAGTATTATTGGCTGACCACATTAGTAAACTGATAAATCTAAGTTAACACAACGAATAGGAAGACTGGACTACTACCGCAGATGTATATTGCTTATAGATAATGTGGCTGAGTCTGAGAAGTGACATAAAAAACCTGAAAGAACAGTTTGATAGGATTAAGTCCAATTCCAAATCTATATCTGAAATGTCAGCTAACTTTTATAACAGGATAATCAATTTGTCGAGCCCTCCAGCCCCACCCAATGTAGCACGGTGAAAGATACAACTCAAGATATAAATGTGCTTAGACTAATGAAATAATAAAGTACCGTGTAGTTACAGTGGCTTATCACTAGACATATATTAAGAACTAGTAGCAAAAACTAGTCAGCGACAAACGAAGTATATGGTAACTTACCGAGAGGATATATAAGATACATTAGCAGTACCCGGCACCATTTCTTTAGCACTTCCGAAGTCACACACTTTTAAAACCATAGTATCTTCATTGACTAGTAAATTGGATGACTTGATATCACGGTGACATATTTGATGGCTATGTAAATAAGCTAAGGATTTGAGCATTTGATACGTAAAAACCTTCACAGTACAAGCTGGTATTTTCAAGTTCCTTTGGGAATAGCGGTAGATGAGTTCACATAAGCTCTCAGGGAAGCATTCCAGCACAAGATGCAAGAACACATCCACTCCCGACGTAGATGCGCCTGCACGTCCACCACCACTCCTATGGCCCCGACTATTAGACGACGCTGTCGAGTAATAGTAGTAGTAGAACTTTACAACATTAGGATGGTTGTTAAGGCGTTGCATAATACTCAGCTCACGGTTTTTGTAGCGAGGGTCCTGCAAGACACGCTTTACGGCGACCTGTAAACTTTGTCCTCCATCAGAGAAAGTACCGACATCAGAATTCTTTTTACCTGGTGTGCCTGAAGATGTTGCTGGTACAGTGAGAGTAGCTCTTTCAATTTGTCCAAATGTTCCCTGTCCAATAGTTCCAACAAAGCTCAAATGTATAGGAATATGCTGATTATCCTGTGCACCGCGAGCCTGAACCATCATTTGACGAGGAACAGATAATCCACTGTTTAATAAACTCATCAAGGCCCCACTGGAACAACGCGTGGAGCTTGAATGGTTAACTACAGGAGCTGGATCTTGAGTGGGAGGAACATTTCCGGATAATTTGGGAGCTGGATTTGTAACATTATGATTGACGCCCGAGCCAGTACCACCAGTAATTCTGGAAGTCAAGCTCATTTTTAGCTAATTTAATTGGATACGAATTTCTTGAATCACTGATGTCAAGCGATTACTTCAGGATTAATTTTTAATAATATAAAATATCCTATTCGATTTTCGATTTTTGGTGAACGATAAAGAAACGAGCCCAAAACAAAGCGAAGAAAACCAACATTTGTCTAACGCGCAAGGGCAGCTGAAAACAACAATTCAAACAAAATTTAACTCACAGTAACTAAGTACAACTGGCTGTGCTGAGGAAAACAAAATTTATATGGGTCATAGTGAATCTAGCCATATAAAAGCTGTTTAGTCACCTTTTTATGTAAGAACAGTAAAATAGGAAGATTAATAGTCTCGGGATACCATGAGATATTATACTATTATTTCCTTTACGTTACTCTGTTGTAGGGTTTGATGTAAGCAACTACTAAATCTTTTCATGGTGCTAAGATTTCATGGCATTTTTTTTCTTCACATATTTCTATAATGTTCTTACGTTGACATATACGAACTCCGGGATCAACTTTGTTCCAGTTACTTGAACCTTTTTTAACCTCTTATATCATTTTCAAGAAACAAGTAGACCATCTTGACATGAAATGAACTTTAACAGAACGAAAACTATACGTTTTCATAACTAGTTAAGTAATTAGTTGACTGAATGCTCGACTTATTGCTCAAATATTCTATAAAACCTCAATAAACTACAGTTCGGTGGTATTCAACATAAAGAATACGCAGATGTCCTAGGTTTGACAGCGCTTTTGTCCGCAACAACTTTATAACCTAACAGTACCAACTCAGTCAAATCAAAGTCAGGAATGAACGGGCTTCAGATTGATCAAGTTTTCCACCAAAACAAATATATCATGAGAACAAATAACACTTGATATAGTATCATCAGGATTTGATATTTTCGAAATATTTTCTTCAAATCAATTAAGATTGTCATTGAAGAATAATGGATCATCAGAAAAATCGACATCTATCAAAATTCAGGTCATGATTTGATTCATTCGACATCTGTTTCTTATTTTTATTAGAAATTTCACCAGAAATATATGAACCATTAGGATAACCCATATCTAGTGAAATAACATGAGAAATCTGATAGGAAGTTGACTAGTTGGAAACTTTAGTTTCACAATGATTCTAAGTTTCATTGTGTTGCGTGAATTACTTCCTGAATACGGGTCCCTCCTGCTTTCTCGACAAATGTCACGTGAAACATAAGTTCATCTTGGCTGGAGTTTATTTTCAAAGTTATGCAAGGCTAACCAAGCCTTATATAATTCTGAATTTAGATATGATTGTACATTGCCTGTGTCAACAATAAAGTCAAGAAATGGACCAAGGGGGAAATTACCTTTTGAAATGGCCGATAAAGATAAACGATCATCCGATATACTCAACTTAGTAAAATCAGAACTATAGAGTTTCTCATCACTAGTGGGAAAACGAACAGTAGTTCTTCACACCAACATTATGTGTCCCACTTTTCTACACTTAAAGCATTTAGCATGACGAAATACATATAAATCACGTGAAGTTCACGACAGAATAAACATTTACCAAACCTGTGTGCACTTCTATGATCTATTTTTCAATCCTTCGTTGAAAAATTTTTCATATTTCCATGAGAATAAGAACTATCATGGAACAAATACGAGCTTGGGGGACCGTTCACGATTGCCTTCCAGTCTCCGTCTGTATTAGCCATGTGTTTAGATATGCTGCTGAAGAGTAAGAAACGGAAAGTAAAAGTTTTTTAAGCAGCCCGAAAGCGGACTCAGTATGGTTAGATATTTCAATGTCATTTTTATTTAGTAACCCTAGGATATTTGATTTTTAAGTGGTCACAGCGTGGAGACTTGGATAACGGCTTCACTGGTAATTAAATCCCTGATGTGTATAACCTTCCATAGCATCTGATGATACCTTGGTCTCGTCAGAAGTCGGCTCCACCAGTGTTCATTTCAGGTCATATTTATTAAGGTGGATAAATAATTCTTATTACTGTTGATGCACCAAATTACACCTGGAAATTTCTGTCGAGTCACTCATACACCATGCTTTATGCATGTTTTTTAGTTTTCTTAGAAAAAGCATTTGTGAAAGTTCAGTGTTAAAACTGTTGACGTCTATACATTCATATAGATATTGGATTTGTGGAGCTTGTTTGTCCAGTTTTTCTGGTCGTTCAGTTTGTGCTCCAGCTTATGATTATTGTGGCCATAGTAGGATGAAGAGGACAACGTTCAAAAGTATAGTGTGGTTCAGTAACGTCAATGACCTGTGGAGTTCTTGTTGTTTACTGCTTTGACAAGGGATTTTCGCCTTTTGTTATGTAGAATAAACACTAGGCCGTAGTAAAATCTCTAGTTTTTCTTGATATCATAAAATAACGGATAATTTTCAGAGGAGCATTCTAAGTTTTGACATCTTTTGCCAGTGCATCGTCCACGAAAACATATGTATCTACCTTGTTGGTACCCAACTGTCGTTTCGTATATTCTGAGTGATCTAAATTGTCACTGTTGAATCACCCGGTGGTTAAACTAAATACTGTCCGGTAGTTCTGATGCTGGACACAACTGAGAACAATGGCAGTGGAAACAGTTATGAACAAAAACGTAACTGTTTATGATTTTAATGTTTGAGTTAAATTATTGAACAAGCAAAGTCTGTGAAATTAGTTCGAGCAAGAACGTGGCTACCAGGCATGGTAACTACCGAAAGTCAAAACATTAAGTAGAACAATAGTGAAACAGCCAAGATAACCCCAATGACATCAAGGGTTTGACCGAAGTTTGGAAATCGTAGACGTTACAACAATAATGAACGCAAACAGATAAAGGAGTGAATCGTTTGTCACTTTTTCTTGCCGGTATGTACGCTTCGTTTTGGTTGTGGAAAAAGGTAGACAAATGGTTAAAGTGGGTCTTTATTCTGATCGTGGACCAATCGGCTGCAGGTGCTAGTTGTCTTACCTATACATTTCTGATCTGGTTGCGGTAGTCAGATTATAAGTGAGGGCGATCGAATCAGTGATGAACAGTACTACACTATCACCATTAATATATGGCAAACAGAGAGATTTACCAACATCTTTTTACAAACAACATGACCTAAAGCTAAACATTACTACAATCATTGTTTGTAATCTTTTTCATGTAGCGTACTATAATGGAAGGTATGTTGATCCTTATCCTTATCATCAGAATGCCATGTACTGATTTATCCTCGCTGTACATCGACCAGCTAACGAAACCGGAATTAGGGTTTGGCTCTTGTCCTGCCTATCGCGTGTGATGTTAGTTGTTATAAATGTTTCGCCTCTATTAGTCTTTGCGTTCTCGAAAAATTTCGATGATTGGAGAAGTTGATCAACCTAATCAGACACAGCGTGCCGATTAACACCTTATGTGGGATTTGTGTTGTTACATTTCAATATTCCACAGCCTTCTTTGATTACACATTTATCATTTGACATTGATTAGCATCTGAATTTAATATTCCATCTTGTTGTAGTATCATCCCAGAATGTAGACACTAAGACCACGTTTTACAAATGGTTACAGCGGGAAGCGACCGTTTATTTATGTTCCTTTTCTGTCCACTTAAAACTGTTTTTTCTATATGGCTCTTGGAAACAAATTGTAATTTAAATCTTTTTGGAATATTCCTATTTATTCCTAGGTACTTAACGGTTATATTTAGTAATCACTGGTGCCTAACAGCACTCCATTTTGTACCAGAGGGGATTTTTATGATGTGTTGGTTGAGCAGGATTTTTGAGGTATTTTTAGTTTTGATATAATTAGTTATTATTATGCGGCATAGCAGACATTTAAGCAACAAATTATGCCTCAGAGTCACTGAAGTATTACCATCGACTGTGAGTGACTCAAAGAATCACCATTGTCTATGCAAAGTAATGTAGTAGCTTGGCTGAACTAAATAGACTTCAGTTTCGCTAGATATCTTTTTTTTCCGTCGATGTGGGGTAACATGAAACAATCGTGGCGTTACTAATTTAGCTCATCATCAGTATATAGCACATTAAGAGGATATTAAAGAAGCTCAAGCACCTCATCTACACTTGTCTGCTTATGTTTAGATTTTTGAACCTTTTAATTGACTTACTCAACAGACAGTGCCATTCGGTTCGTAATGACTTGTCTGTATCTTTCTATCATTATTATTATGTTTGTACCAGCATGTATATTTGATCGTGTCACATCCTAAACATATATCCCTCCTAATAATTTAAATGTCAGTTCCTGAAATAGCTTGATGACTCATTCGGTTTCCAAAATGTATACGCTTCTGAAATTCTAACACTTCATTTGCTTGCTCTCACGTTTCTGCTTGTATTTGCTTTATGTCTTTTGTTTTGTGATCGGCAGTGTACAACAATAAGTAGTAGTCATCGCTTTGTATGATCTCCGGGAGTCAATACACCGCTTGGAACTATTTAAGCACACTTGTTAGGATGAGTGTTATACGAGGCCTTAAAAATTATCTAGAAGATATTCCACGACGAAGTAAACTCCTAGGCGACTGGAGATTCAAGACAGTTAAATGTTCTGACACGATTATAGAAACTTGATAGATGCACATAAGAGACCCCTTAATATCCCCCTCTATTGATAAAGGGCGACTCAGAATTTGTATGAGATTTAAAAAAATGAATGAATCAGAGTTAAGATGTCAAATCTCAACTATGTGGCCACAACTAAAATATGTTCAGTGTTCACAGTGAATGATCGACACGAGAACATATATGAAAATAGACTATTGGCACAGGTCAAAAGAGATAGATATGCATTAATACAATGTAGTCAACGACGTTACGGTTAAACATGAAAACCTCAGAAGCCAAGCAATCATGTCAGTCTTCTACATTAATCTACAATACTATTATTAATTTAACCATGTGTTTCTGACCTCTGTGTTAAACCCGAACCCGGATTGAAAATTTAAGAGATTTACAGTCTTAAAAAATCCAGAAACTAAGTGGGAATTTCATTTTATAGTTGAAAATCGACCAAAATATTGTTTTTTATGACATATTATCAAGATCATTTCATTACAAAACTTCAATATCAGGATCTCCTGAAGTCTAGGAACAAAGCAACAAACACAAGCACAAGAATGAAACTAAAAATTCAAGGTCAAAACTGTAGATGAATCAAGTATATGGATAGAGCAAAAAAATGTATCGAATTTCAATAAAAAGAGAAAGGTTTTCAATGATAGTTTATGTTGGGTGGTTACACGTATAAGCTGGACTTAGTTCATTTTTAGGAAGTTGCTGCAGCGAAGCAAGGAAATAGTTCGAGAGTAATAAGATATGGAGAAAGTACTCCATTAATTGTTTTCTTATACCTTTAGGCTCTCTGTTCAACCATATTTGGTAACCATCGTGTCTGGTCTGGTCAGAACTTATTGCCGATGGTTAATGTTACTACTGAAATAAAGCTTTCGTAATCAATCGGTCCGGTTTCATCTCAGATTTGGAGGGTTTATACATGTTATTCGCACTTCAGTGTGTGTAGATTATCTTATTCATAAGGTTTTCAGTGACAAACATCACTCTATGCCATTTCACTGCAATTATTTGG
Organism: Schistosoma rodhaini; assembly: GCA_944470415.2. NCBI lineage: Eukaryota > Metazoa > Platyhelminthes > Trematoda > Strigeidida > Schistosomatidae > Schistosoma > Schistosoma rodhaini. The sequence goes on along the minus strand of OX104042.1, from coordinate 16,383,863 downwards.
TGTCACTACTGTCTATTATAAAACATTATGTTGACTTTTCAAACGGGCGTGGTCATAAAAAGGCTTGAGAGAATACTCAGAGTGATAAACTTCCGCGCTGCGCAAGATTTTGATGCAAATAAATCGTCCGATTACCAGACCCTTGAAAGTTGAAAACTACTATGCAGTTTCCACTAAGTCTCCAGTACTTCAAGTTTATTATAGCGGAAGAATTTTCACAAGCACTAAAGTAAACCTCAGACTCTTCCTTAAAAACATAACTAACAATATCATGTATGGCAAACATTTAGTCACTTCTCAGATGCTTCATGTTCTTTGAACTGAAGATCATGAAGCACTATGTATCAGAACACCGTTTCATGGTCAATGATGAGATAATGTTGCACCTGAGGATCATAGAATCAGCCACAGCATCCTAGATTTCGGAATCAGGATACATTGGTAGCTATTTAACAATGGAAAACACATCCAAGAGGCGAAACACGATAGGTTTCACAACTAACATGATAGTAATAATTGGATCAAATGAGTTCAGTATTTCTTTTCAAAGTCTTCGACGTGATAATCTTTCATTCTCATAAAACAAGAAGGAGACATAGATGATCTGAAAAAGGCTTTCTCATTTTCTATCAAGATTTGTAGTGGATGTCGAGTCAAGGACGGACTATGATCACCACGACTATTCGATTACGCACCCAAAAACGACTAGGTTCCTTTGATAACTCGTAAATCAGAAGGCTTTATTAATCCAGATCAAGTATATTTATTGACGATCTAGTGGTATCGAAGTAATACCGAGACGTGCCAAGGGGTACAGGCGAAATGGGCAGTGCGTGAGCAAGTTCGAACCAAACAAGGGGGATAGCGAAACAAGAAGTGGAAGTGATACAGTATGATAATTAGAAGTATTTGAATTGTAGTATGAACTAGTAATTCCAGGAATAACGCAATTTAATCAAGAAGTATCAGATGAGCCCGAACGAATGTATTGTATTTGGAATTCAAAATTACAACAGTCCTCAATACGAAGAAGTCATTGATTTATTTAAACATCACATCCGCCACAGCTCGAATTGGAGTGTAAGTGTCTGTAATCGATTGTTCGTCCTCTTCTTAAGTTCATCTTACATCTGTCCGACGGTGTATTGGATGTAGACTCTGTATTATCTAGAATGCACTCATTAGTATTAGAATTAACAACCGAAATTGGAACAGACTCACCTGGATTCTGGTATTGTATTTGATCAACGTGTCGGTTATGTATGGTCAAGTCATTGATATCCAGAATTCGCACCATAGATTTTCCAACATTCTTCACCACAATCCCCGTGGCTGGTCGAAGATCATTACCACGATAATACGTAACTTCTGCAGACTCCAAACACCTCATATTCGAACGGAGAATTCTTCCTTTTAATAGCTTTGATGGAGTCTCTTTCGTCACAGAATGCTTAGCATTTCTATATTGAAGTAGAAATGTATCTACTCCCCTCTCCAGTTCATTGAATGTCGAAGCAGCAATAGAATCAATAGCAATTTTCAATGTTCTTACGAAATTTTCTGCCTGACCATTGGAACAAGGGTGCCTGGGAGCCGTAAACAGATGTCTGCACCCTATACCATTTAACCAATTAGTGACTGCATCTGCAGCAAAATGAGAGCCATTATCAGTCACCAACACCATGGGAACTCCTTCTCGACTAAACACCTTCCTTAATGCTTGAATTGTGAAGTCAGAATTCGGTGAAGTTGTGAAAAAAACTTCAGGCCACTTAGAAAAAGAATCAATAATTACAAGTGCATAGTATTTGCCAAGAAATGGACCACAGTAGTCTGCATGAATTCTCTGCCAGGCCTCAGACGATACTGGCCATGGAGTCCACTTCGAAGGCAGACTTTTTAGCTTATGACATTTCTCACAATTGTTTGCTGTACGACATATATCTGCATTTATCTCTGGCCACCAACATGTGAGTCTTGCTAAGGATTTCATTTTCTCAACACCAAGATGTCCACTATGAAGATCATCAAGGACAGGTTTGCGTAATGAAGGAGGAATAACAACACGATCATTTAAACACAAAATACCGTCAGGAGTAGTAGATAACTCGTCCCGCTTTGAATAATAGACAGGAAATCTACGTTTCAGATTAGCATTCCAACCCTTCCGTATAGCACTGAGTATACATCCAAAGTATCTACGAGTTTCTCTAATGAGATCTGGACGTCTCACCGGTAAAGGTTGCACTAACAAGCAGTCTGAAGTATTAACAGGTCTATCTTGTAATGGTTGTCGAGAAATGTAGTCAACGTGTTGAATTTGTTTTGCACTCCTGTGCTGAATCGTATAGTCATAAGCACTCAAAGCAATACTCCATCGTTGAACCATAGCAGCTGAGGAACGTGCTAAGGATTTGTCAGGATGATAAATGAACTTTAAGGCTTCATGATCAGTAACAATGGTAAACTTCTTTCCAAATAAATATTTATGAAGTCTTTTAACAGCCCAAAACACAGCTAACGCTTCTCGCTGCGTTTGTGAATAACCTTGTTCAGCAACAGAAAGTTTGCGTGAAACACATATAACTGGCCTACCTTCCTGTTCCAAAACTGCACCAATACCTACAGGTGACGCATCAGTAATAAGAACAGAATGTACACTGGGTGAGTAAGTTCGAAGGACAGCATCACTTTGAAGAAACTTTAGCAGACTTCGTAGGCATGACTCTTGTTCTTCACCCCATTTGAATGAATTGGATGTCAAAATATTAAATAAACAATTGGCACGACAAGAAAAATTAGGAATAAAACGAGAATAGTACTGAAGAGCACCCACTAGTGAACGTAATTCTGTGATGTTTTTTGGAGACGGTGCATTTGTCAGTGGAGCTAGTCGTTTCATATCTGGTCTAAAACCATTACCATCAACTAGGTATCCAAGGCATTCAAAACTAGATACACTAAATGAACACTTATTTGGATTCACTGTAATATTCTTCTTAATTAAATGACGCAATAAAGCAATAAGTCTCTGGTCATGGACTACTTTATCAGCACCATGAACAATGAGATCATCTTGATAAACTTCAACACCTTCAATATCGCTGACTATCTTATTCATGACCTCTTGAAATATGGCTGGAGAACAACTAAGACCAAATGGAAGGAAGTTGTATTTGAACAGACCAAAAGGAGTGTTAATTGTTGTCAAGATAGATGAAGATTGATCTAAAGGAATTTGAAGATAAGCATCTTTCAAGTCAACTTTCGAGAACACTTTAGAACCATGAAGCCGATTTAGAATATCTTCAGCCTCCATCGTCGTGCATGTTTGCTTCAACAAACGGGAGTTCAGTGTCAATCTGTAATCACCGCATATTCTAGGGGTCTTGCCATCCGATTTCAATGGCGTAACAATAGGAGTACCCCATGCTGAGGACTGAACTGGTTCAATTATACCTTTCGCACACAAATCATTCAGTGACTTATGTACTGCTTCTCGAAGACCATAAGGAATTATTCGTCTTTTAAGAAAGACCGGATCACCCTGTACTTGAAGTTTAATGGGCTGAATTTTCATACCTCCACTACACTTAGCACACACAGCTATCAAATCCTTGAGTAAAGCATCAGAATTCTCTGTAGAAACTAGTAGAGACAATTCCACTTTAAGCCTTTTCAGATTTTTTAAACCCAGTATGGACAGTCCTGTTTCACTAACTAAAAATTCACAAGGTACGTATGAAGAATTATCATCTCTTATTAGCAATTTAGAACATCCTCGTATAGGTAGTCTGTGTCCAGTAATCCCCAGTATTGAGACCTCAGTGGGTTTTACCACAACATTAGGATCTAAAGATTTCAAGTTCTTGAATGAAATAATGGACTCTATACTACCTGTGTCCACAATAAAGTCATGAAATGAACCAAGGGATGTATATAATCGCTTTTGAATATGAACATTCCCTTTTGAAGTAGTGGATAAAGATAAATGATCATCAAGAACAGCCGAATTGTTGGGATCTAAGTTACCAGACTTAGTAATACTTGAAGCAAAGTGAACAGTAGTTTTGCACACTGACTGAATGTGTCCTATCTTGCCACATTTAAAACATTTAGCATTACGAAATGCACATGAATTACGAAAATGAAATTTGCCACAAGATAAGCATTTACCAAACTTATTCTCACCTTTGTTGTTTGCTTTGCAGTTCCTTGTTAAACCACCTTTCATATTTCCACGGGAATAGCAATCACGATTAAACGAACGCAAATTTGATCGACCCTGAGATTGTAATTCATCATGACGACTAAGCAAAGTATTAGAAATTTTCATCGATTGAATATTAAGTTCATTCACTGCTTCGTAGTTAATACATGCAGTTCTAGCATCTTGAAAAGAACAGTTCGGCATTCTTAACAGCTCCTTTTCCAGACCTGGTATGTTAATTCCAGCAATTAACCGATCTCTCAACTGTACATGAAGCTGATCACCAAAATTGCATTTGGCAGCTTGTCTTTGCAATTCAAGGATGAAGTCTTTAACCTTCTGGTTATCCTGACGAATCATCTTATGAAATTTTTCTCTCTCACGACACTCAAAACTGGTGCACTTCACATGGTTTAATAGTAATTCCTTGAGAGTTGTATATGGGAGTGAAATCGGCTTATCTGGATATGCCAAGGTTTTTAATAAACTGTAGGCTTCTTGGCCGATGAATGTAAGAAAATGTGCCACAATTTTGTCACCCTTCATATCTTTCTTGGTCATGCTCCATATCTCAAACCTTTCAAGGTAATCCTCACAAGCTTCAGAAGTTGAATGAATGTCCAACTGTTGTATCGCAGGCTCCATCGCGACGCCAATATGATAATTAGAAGTATTTGAATTGTAGTATAAACTAGTAATCCCAGGAATAACGCAATTTAATCAAGAAGTATCAGATGAGCCCGAACGAATGTATTGTATTTGGAATTCAAAATTACAACAGTCCTCAATACGAAGAAGTCATTGATTTATTTAAACATCACATACAGTTAAACAAATACAGTAAAACAATCTCTGGTACAATTGGTTACAGCAATAATAATTGATTCTGTTATTCCGATCGTGTTCTTATCGAGACTGGCCGGTCACTACAAATTTATGGAGGAGAAAGGTTGTTCCGAATGTTTCATTTATTTTATTGCTCACAACTATATATCTTGATAGATTACTTATACACCTTGTACTTAAACAGGACATAGAAGTAATCACACGAAAATACATATCTTTGTAGTAAGATAACAGAGACGGTAAAATTTACTTCGTATCATCACCTTTTGCTGAGACCTTCAAAGAATACCTTGATATCAACCTCTGATTCAGTTGTACTGAGGCAATTGTTCAGAAATATCATCCTTCAATTGGCCTCAACAACTATTATTTTATCTTTGAGATCATGAATGAATCATTGTTAGACCAACACTGAACATCTTGAAGCACAAGACATCAGTTTCGACCCAGTATGGAACTCCTTAACAGTGCGCATCCACGATCCCTCACGCGGAACTCAAACTCAGGACCTTCGGTTTCATGCACGATAGCCTAACCTCTTGACCACAGCAGGAATCTTGTGATGTTATTGTCTAATTTCAATCAATCCACTATATTGCGCCGTCATCTTCCACTGATCAATCGTGATCTCCATCAGAACTCAGCAGTCTTCATAACCCTATGCTGACTATCATTTTACCACTCAGAGTTCCGAACAATTAACGTGATTATGGAGGCTTTTCATATCTACATGGCACCCCACAATAATCTACAAGCTTGTTATATAATTACTGAACCTGAACCAACTGCGCACTCGATAGCTGATGTAACAGCCAAAGCTGTGATACGGGAAACTGGTCAGTTGCTTCTAGCACATGCAAAAATAACCCTATTAGATATTTTCACCGTCACTCACAAATGGCTTTAATATCATATATGAATGACATTTAGTAGACAGAATTTCTAACCATATACAAAAATTCCTTTTGATATTGATCCGAATTTTTATCAGTAAAATTAGTTTAGTAAAAGTTGGGGGCATTTATGATAACTGGAAGTAATTGAAGTTATTTGTTAAGTAAGAATTCTCAGAATAGTCCAATATAAGATAAACAGAACTGGATGAGCACAACTAGGTGCATTATATTTGGAATAAGTAATAAGTGATGGATCAAGCACCAAGCAATCACTGCTGAATAACAGTATCACAGTATCTTGATGAGCTCAGAAACCATTTCGTTGATTATAAGAAGTTGGTTATCTTGGTAGACTGAGAAATCAATATAGAATCCCAAACAATGTAGGATTTCACTTGTGGTTGATTGCAGTGGAAGTTTACCCAAGATATAACAGTATGCACAGTTACTACTGATATACCAAAAAGAATGACACTACAAACTGAAGTGTCTGTCTATGAGTAAAAAAACGTCAATAAATAACACTTGCAATAAAAGTGGTATGTTTAATAACCAAACGATAACAATTGTTGTGAAACGTACGTTACTTATAAGCTGATTCTGAGATTAAAACTCCAAATGAGTTTATTATGTCCTTACGCCTGAATAATTATATCACGTGATTTGACCTCCAATTAGACACCATTAGACGCATATACCTGTATGAGCAGCCCAGAGTTCTTAGTGGTCCACTGAGATAGTAACTTCTCGCCTAACACATCCAGTTTAGTACAGAATACCAATATCAACCTCTGTTATACGAACCATATATTTCAGACATACTGGGTTTATATACAAACAAACCAGACAGTATCATACTATAAAATAAGAAATAACCATTATACAAGATCAAGCCCAAAGCGACTGTCGTTGTGAGATTGTTGCCAATTAATTGGGAATATCGCATGGACAGTAAGTTTTTTATTAGTCAGTAAGTCAAATAAAAGCTTATAATAAAAGAAATCTCCATCTCCCTATTTTGGGGAAGCAGCAATAGAAAGCTTTGAGGAGATGGCACAAAAGACCCCAAAATTCCCCTAGGTCCGGAAAAATCCCCGGAATTGTTGGAAAAACAGAGGAACACATGGGAATGATGTTTATTCCTAATAATCGTAGTAGTGTAGTGACCTACTTTTTTTCGACGAGAACTCGATTGGTATAAGGGAAACAATTATTATTATAACCAATTGTACTAGTGATTGTTTTACTGTACTCGTTTTGTTTAACTGTATCAAAATCACTTTTTGTTCCATTGTACATCTTGTTCGTTCGAACTTTCCTGCGCTCTGCTTTTTTGCCTATACCCTTTGGCACGTCTCGGTATTATTTCGATACCACGAGATCGACAATAGATACACCTTATCTGGACCAATTACAGCCTTCTGGTTTACGACCTATCGAAGGAACCAAGTCGTTTCCTAGCTCGTATTCTTATTGTAGTGATGATTATAGTCAATCGAAATTCGACGCCATCTACAGTAGTGTGTGTGTACAACCAAACAATTATGTTTGTTTCTTTACAATTGAAAACTCCGCCTGTAGCTCCTTTGGGGGTTACTGCCGGTCCCAAGCCGACAGAAAGGAGGAGAGTTGGGCATGGGGTTAGCGACCCCATCCCGTAGAAAATCAACTCGCTAAAAAAACGCTAACCAGAAAAAATCATTCAAACCTTTCAAACTCTGCCCTGGGAGTAGAAGGAATAATTATGACGTCTCATGATGAAAGCCGAGTTCCTTCGGAAGTCATGAGGCCGATGCACCTTCTTACAACCAGAGCGACAATTTTTATAGGTACATGGAATGTCCGAACAATGTGGGAGACCGGAAGAGTTTTCCAAATTGCTGCAGAAATGAGAAAATACAACCTGGAGGTTCTTGGAATCAGCGAAACACATTGGACGCAGGTTGGACAACAACGTCTGTCTTCAGGAGAACTTCTGTTATACTCCGGTAATGAAGAAGAAAATGCCCCACATACACAAGGAGTTGCATTGATGCTGTCCAGAAAAGCACAAAATGCACTTATTGGATGGAAATCTCATGGACCAAGGATCATCAAAGCCTCCTTCAGAACAAAGAGAGGGGGCATTACAATGAACGTCATCCAATGCTATGCGCAGACCAACGACTACGATGAAGACGCTAAAGACCAATTCTATGATAGGCTGCAGTCGATCTTCGAGAAGTGCCCAACCAAGGACCTGACAATTCTGATGGGAGATCTCAGTGCTAAGGTTGGAATGGACAACACTGGATACGAAGACGTCATGGGACAACATGGACTGGGAGGAAGGAACGAAAATGGTGAGAGATTTGCAAACCTATGTGCCTTCAATAAACTGGTCATAGGTGGCACCATATTCTCACACAAAAACATACACAAAGCCACTTGGATTTCACCGGATCACACTACACAGAATCAAATCGACCATATCTGCATCAACAAAAAGTTCAGGAGGACGATGGAGGATGTGAGAACCAGAAGAGGAGCTGATATAGCATCCGATCATCATTTGCTGGTCGCCAAGATGAAACTAAAACTCAAGAAGCAGTGGACAACGGCGCAGACAACATCACAAAAGTTTAATACGGCCTTTCTTCGAGATGCTGACAAACTCAACAAATTCAACATAGCCCTCAGCAACAGGTTGGAGGCCTTTCATGATCTACTCAATGGAGAGGGGACTACCATGGAGAGCAACTGGAAAGGTATCAAGGAGGCAATCGTTTCAACATGTCAGGAGGTTCTGGGCCAAAAGAAGCACCATCACTAGGAATGGATCACTGTTCGTACACTGGATAAAATTGAAGAAAGAAGGAACAAGAAAGCAGCAATCAATATCAGCCGAACCAGAGCGGAAAAAGCCAAGGCACAAGCCGAATACATAGAGACAAACAAGCAAGTGAAGAGGAGCATCAGAACCGACAAACGTAAATATGTGGAAGATTTAGCAACGACAGCGGAAAAGGCTGCAAGAGAGGGAAACATGAGACAACTGTATGATACAACAAAGAAACTTGCTGGGAATTACCGTAAACCAGAAAGACCAGTGAAAAGCAAGGAAGGCAAAGTAATCACCGACATTGAAGAACAACGAAACAGGTGGGTAGAACACTTCAAAGAACTCTTGAATCGACCAGCCCCACTGAACCCACTCAACATCAAAGCAGCACGCACGGACCTCCCAATCGATATTGGCACACCAACAATTGAAGAGATCAGCATGGCCATTAGACAAGTCAAGAGTGGCAAAGCAGCGGGACCAGACAGCATCCCGGTAGAGGCACTGAAAGCAAATGTAGCAGCAACTGCCAAGATACTCCACATCCTCTTCAGTAAGATTTGGGACGAAGAACAAGTACCAACAGACTGGAAAAAAGGACTTCTGATCAAGATACCGAAGAAAGGCGATCTTAGCAAGTGCGATAACTATAGGGGCATCACTCTTCTCTCAATACCAGGAAAAGTCTTCAACAGAGTATTGTTAAACAGGATGAAGGATTCCGTGGACGCCCAACTTCGAGATCAACAAGCTGGATTTCGTAAGGATAGATCGTGCACAGATTAAATCGCAACTCTGCGGATCATTGTGGAACAATCAATCGAATGGAATTCATCACTCTACATCAACTTCATCGACTACGAGAAGGCATTTGATATTGTGGACAGGACGACACTATGGAAGCTTCTTCGACACTACGGTGTGCCTGAGAAGATAGTAAATATCATACGGAACTCCTATGATGGACTAAACTGCCAAATCGTCCACGGAGGACAACTCACCGACTCGTTTGAAGTAAAGACCGGTGTTAGGCAAGGTTGCTTACTCTCACCGTTTCTCTTTCTCCTGGTGATCGACTGGATCATGAAGACGTCAACATCTGGAGGAAATCACCGGATACAGTGGACAGGCAGGATGCAGCTTGACGATTTAGACTTCACGGATGATCTTGCTCTTCAATCACAAACGCAACAACAAATGCAGGAGAAAACGACCAGTGTAGCAGCAGCCTCAGCAGCAGTAGGTCTCAATATAAACAAAGAGAAAAGCAAGACTCTTCGATACAATACAATGTGCACCAATCAAATTACACTTGACGGAGAAGCTTTGGAGGATGTGGAAACGTTCACATATCTGGGCAGCATCATTGATGAACACAGTGGATCTGATGCAGATGTGAGGGCGCGGATCGGCAAAGCAAGAGCAGCATACCTACAACTGAAAAGCATCTGGAGCTCAAAACAATTGTCAATCAACACCAAGGTTAGAATTTTCAATACAAATGTCAAGACAGTTCTACCGTATGGGGCGGAGACGTGGAGAACTACGAAAGCCATAATCCAGAAGATACAAGTGTTCATCAACAGCTGTCTACACAAAATACTTCGGATCCGTTTGTCAGACATTATCAGCGACAATCTATTGTGGGAGAGAACAAACGAGATTCCAGTGGAGGAAGAAATCAGGAAGAAACATTAGAAATGGATAGGATATACATTGAGGAAATCACCCAATTGCGTCACAAGACAAGCCCTCACATGGAATCCTGAAGGTCAACGGAGAAGAGGAAGACCAAAGAACACATTACGCCGAGAAATAGAGACAGACATGAGAAGAATGAACAAAAACTGGATAGAACTAGAAAAGGAAGCCCAGGACAGAGTGGGTTGGAGAAAGCTGGTCGGCGGCCTATGCTCCATTGGGAGTAACAGGCGTAAGTAAGTAAGTCTTTACAATTGAAACAGAGAAACGACAGGTATTGAACATAAATGTGGTTATATATAAAGTATGCCAAATAAAGAAAAATGTGGGTTTTTTTCCATGCAAAAGTAATTGAGTTTGTACTACACATTTAAAATACCATAAATAATGTCGTAAAGTGAAATGTTCAAGAGTTGTTATTAATGTACACTCTATATACAAACCAGGCTGCTCAAGAGAAAATGAGAGTAACAACGAAAGTTCATTTGGCCAAAGCGAATAATATACACATTTCCCTGAACCTTGGAAAACTAAGCTAGTCAGCGGCTTTGAAAGCACAGAGGCATTAAACAGCATTATGGACTTTGTATGGGACTCCGCAGATGTGCTCATTCACAAACCTACTGGAGATCGAACCCAGATTCTTCAGGTCTCATAACAAGCACTTTACAGCACTGAGTCGGCATCTGGCGTCTTATACTCCTCATTTTAATCAGAGAGATATTACATAACCATCTTCTAATGGGATCGGTGAGCAACTGTCTTACTGCCGATATGATTGAACGCAGTTGACTAAGTCTTCTCATTAGAACTACATGAATCCGCTATCAAAATTAGTCACTATTGTGGATATTTGTTTACTTATCACACAATCTCCCACCTAACTAGTCAACCTATCAACTGTCACCAGTTTATATTTGTAGTGAACAAGAACACAAATGGGAACAATCGAATGTATTTGAACAGAACATCATAGAACATCTTTGTAAAATCTGAGAACCATACAGAAAATACTTCATTTGCAAAATGTCAATCTATCGTCTCAAACTTCATAGTTCATTCGTTTCTTCCCTAACCATTTTCTGTTCCCATTCTTCTTTCTTCAATGTTCTTAACTTTCTGCCTTCAGGCATTTCATTTTTGATCGATGAAACATTACTTATTTACTTACGCCTGTTACTCTCAATGGAATATGGGCTGGCGATCAGCATTCGTTAACTGATTCTGTCCTGGGTTTTCCTTTCTAGTTCTATCCAATTTTTATTCATTCTTCTCATATCTGTTTCCATTTCTCAGAATAATGTGTTCATTGATCTTCCTTTTCTCCGTTGGCCTTCAGGATTCCATGTGAAAGCTTGTCTTGTGACCCAATTGGATGCTTTCTTCAATGTTTGTCCTATCCCCTTCCAGAACTAGTTCCTAATTTCTTCCTCCGCTGAAATCTGGTTCGTTCTCTCCCACAGTAGGTTGTTGCTGATAGTGTCTGACCAACGGATCCAAAGTATCTTGGGTAGACAACTGTTAATAAACACCTCTATCTTCTGCACGATGGCTTTGGTAATTATCCACGTCTCCGCCCCATACAGTAGAACTGTCTTGACATTTGTATTGAAAATTCTGATCTTGGTGTTGGCTGACAATGGTTTTGAGTTCCAGATATCCATCGATTGTAAATATGCAGCTCTTGCTTTGCTGATCCTCGCCCTCACATCTGCATCAGATCCACTTTGTTCATCAATGATGCTACCCAGATATGTAAAGGTTTCCTCCAAAGCTTCTCCGTCAAGTGTGATTGGATTGGTGCACATTGTATTGTATCGAAGAGTCTTGCTTTTCCCTTTGTTTACATCTGCATCAGATCAACCATGTTCAATTGATGAAACATACTACTTATATTTGTTGACATCAGTAGCATGGAAAAAAAATATTACCCAACTTGGCATTTACAAATATCATTGACTTATAAAAACAAACAAACAAACAAGCAAACAAACAAACAAATAGGAATTAGTCTATTCCATTTTATTTAATCTAACTTTAGTTTACCAAGTTTCCGTTTTCCTTTCACTCGGCTTGTTGAACCTGAAATTGATCTAGTCAGTTGTTGAAAGAAAAAAAAGAGAAGAAAAATTTCTCATTTATTCTTGAACTATTGAAATAATGATGATGATGATGATGATGATGATAATGATGATATTTCATTCAATTGACCTGATTATAACAATGAAGTTAAGCTATTCAACTGGCTTCATGTCAAATAGTAATAATAATAATAATAATAATAATAATAATAATAATAAAGTTTACTTAGTATTGTTTGTTTGAATCTTCCCATCGATGTGTTAGGACTGCAACTGGTCAGTCTCTAATTGGCATATGTGCATACTATGCGTATTGCCTAGTTACAGCATTAATTCACAAGCATGGTAAGCAGAGATGGATAGTGGCTAGCGGTGGAATCTAGTTTGACGCGCATTTCGTCCTATTTGGGACTCGTCAGTTGGATGCATCTGCATCTCAGAGTTGATTTTCACTCTGGGACTTGAACCCAGTATCGTTCGCTTCAAATACCATCGCGTTATCCACTCGGCCACTGAGTCCTGATAGCCACTTGCTTGTGCAATAATAATAATGGTAATAAGATTAACGATAATAATAGTAATAATAATAATGGTAGTAATGATAATAAGAGTAATAATAATGATTGTAATGATAATAGTAGTACTACTACTAATAATAAGAGTAGTAATAATAATAATAATAGTATTACTACTAATGATCATACTTTAAATGGTTTGAATAATTTTTTCTGGTTAGTGTTTTTTTTTATTATAGCGAGTTGGTTTTCTACTGGATGTGGTCGCTAACCCCATGCCCAACCCTCCTCCTTTCTGTCGGCTTGAGACCGGCAGTAGCCCCCCTGAGGAGCTACAGGAGGAGTTACTAATATTAATAATAAGAGTAGTATTGATGATAATATAGTCAGTTTTAAACTAACAACATTATGTATTTTGTATTTATGTATTTATATTTATGTTGATGTAGTTTAAGTCGAAATATGAAACTTCACTTGAAATGTTACCTATGACAGTTTCTTTTTTTGGAAATCATTTCATAATAATGATTTGCATTGGGTATTATTTATTTGAATCTTCCCATTAATATTTATGACTACCGTGGTATAGGTTACTGATATCTACATAAGTAGTATATGATGATGGTCAGGTATTGAATGTATTTCAGTAAAAGATTGATAAGGAGAGAATAGGAACGGCATGAAATTGGTAGGAAAATGCATGAACAATTATAATAATCGGAGACTATGGATGGATATTTGTAGAAGGAACAGTCAAATTGAGACAATTGATTGATAGTTTGCAAATTAACTGTTCACTATATGATTCTCATGTTTTAATAAGATATTCTGTAATGTCACCACCCGTGTTCTTGTTCCCTACACTATTAATTAGTCTCTTATTGGTATATATATATATATATATATATATCCTGTATGGATTGCCTCAATGGTACCTTAAGTTACAAGTATTATAAATGGAGATCGATATGAACTAGCAGTGGAATCCAGAAGACTGATCAATTGCAATCCCAAACATCAATGGAAAGATTTAATGAAACAAATACCAAGTGAATTTAAACTTCACCCCATTGTACAAGAAATTGGTTATCAGAACTGAGTAGCTAAATGGATAATACGATGGCGTTTGATGAAAACGGTACTGTGTTTAAGTCCCAGAGTGAACATCAACTATGGGGTGCAGATACATCCATCTGACCAGTCCGAAATAGGAAGAAACGCTCATCCTGAATTTCACTGATAACCACTATCCATCTTTGCATATAATGATAGTTCATAGGTCAAAATAAAGCTCATAATAAGGGGGGGGGCGTGAATATGAATAGTTAAGTTATTTAACAATATACGCATAGTATTGGTCCATAAATGGATCCCAAAGTTGCCATGCATTATTCTCCTTGGCAGCTGAATTTAATTTTTTTTTTCATGCAGTCTTTATAACTCAATCATTATTTACTACTTCACCCCGTTACTTACACTATGGATTCACCAACGTTACATTGTGTTGTCTTAAAACTAACTTAGAAGAATTCCATTAACGATGTTGTAAGTCGATCATCAGTTTAATTGACTTGACATCTAGGTATATCTGAGATAGCTGAAGACAATCATCAGATATATATGAACTCTGTTTTCCTGCTGGTCGGTCTTTGTCATCAAAAACTGTCCCGAAAAGTTTGAAAAAAATCTTCACCATGGGATCTGATCTCACATCACTCGGCGTTAAGTAAACTCTGGATCATTTTTACAACTATTCACCCTCTCTATAGGACTTTGATGCTTATTGTAATAAATCAAGAACAGCGATCTTGGCGAAATTACAAAAAACGTGCTTGTCGATGAATGTCAGCTAACATGAAATCCATCCCCAAAGGTTACTGAGAATCACTTCTTTGTCATATCTTATGTTTTTTGCAGAGTAGTTAAGCTTTTGTTTACCTTGAGAGATTTTGTAAATGACAATCGAAGAAAAACTTCTGGTCTCTGAATTGTTTATCTTTTTCTAACTAACAGACCAATTTTGTAAACATGGAAGTGGTGGCTGGTTGTTTTTTCCCAATATGGAACTCCTTAGCTCACTAATGATTGGCTTCAAGATGTAACTCCTAGAGTTCTAGTTATGAACCGTGACCAGTGCAGTTCCATCTATGTCGGGCGCGAGTCAGTTATCCACTTCATGCGATGGATGGGAGTTACGTGATATCGTGGATTGATTGAATCCGACATTAACAGGTCAGTGCCTTAGAGTTTGGGTGTTCGTGCACGCGACTGGAAATCCTGAGTTAGGATCCCAATGCAGGTCGTGGGTGTCCACTGCTGAGGGGCTTCACTCAAGAACGAAACAGCTATCCAAAACATCCAGGTTTTCAACAATAATCTAGCTAGGATCGCTTCGTGATTTCAACAACTGGAATTCTACAGTTTTCAATAATCCCTCATACTGATAATTATAATTTTAAGTCCAAGAATTCTATGAAAAGTGTGTGTAGTTTGATGATAGATTTGTTAAAGTAAGGAGTGTAGTGAACGACTTATTTACTTATCTATTTAAGGGTGGGTGACCCATTATGCACAAAGAGAATTGATCAGTCGTTGGATATAAGCATATAAGTGAACGACTATAATACCTTATGCAAATGCTGGTCAAGTGAATTATTGTTCGAAAAAAACCACGCTAGAAACCATTGAGAAGCATAAAACAGTCAATATCCGTGATCATATTTTACCTGAGAATCGAAATACTCAATTCAGTCAATATGTGCCATGGTATACAATCATTAGGTGATTATCTAATGGTTAAAAGCGTGAGTCAGTTAAAGCCAGACTACCAGGGAAAACCTGGAAGCACTCGACGGCCGTTTCGTTCTACTGTGTGAATCTTCAGCAGTGCGCATCCACGACCTCTCCTCGCGAGATTCAAACCTTGGACTTACCAGTATCGCGCCAGAGCACTTGACCGTTAGACTACTGAGCCGGCATCCGATGGTGTTTATGTCTAACTCCAATCAATCCACGAATTATCTAATAGTATGAAGTATGTAAAAGAACAATTGATGAAAGATTTCTAAATGAAGTATTCAATATATGGTTTCCACATTTTATCAATGAACTCAATAATTTTGTGTTGAGCAGTTAATTGGTATTCATCATAAAGTTTCGTATTGTCGATTATAATGTTGGTGTTGGTTGACAGTCATTTTGAGTTCCATATATTCTGTATTCCTACAATTGAAGAACATATGGAACTCAAAATAACTGTCTGTCAACCAACATCAAAGTCAGGATTGTCTACAAAAGTTACTCAATATCTGTTAACCTGAAAACATCAGCAACAGCTTACTGTGGGAGAGAAAAAAACCAACTTTCATATGAAGAGGAAATTAGGAAAAGACGTTGAAAGTGGACAGGAACTTCATTACGGAAATCACTAAACTGCATCACAAATCAAGCACTAACTCGGAAGGCCGAATAACATACTGTGTTGAGAATTGGAATCAGACATGAAAAGAATAAATAAAGACTGGATACAACTGGGAAGGATTGTCCAGGACAGAGTTGGGTAGAGAATGCAGTTGAGCAGCCTATCCTCCTCCATGAGGAGTAACAGGTGTGAGTAAGTAAGTATCGATGATGGCTAGCAGTGGAATTCTGAACTCTCATTTCGTCCTATTTAGGACAAATCAAACTTATTTACCTGCATTCCAGTATTGATATTCTGTCCGATGCTTGAATCAACCTACTCATTACCGATAAAATGACATTATACCTTACTATAAGGTTTAATTTCCTACTATTTCTTTGTTTTTCATACTTCCTTTATTAGTGTCAATTTTTCGGAAAACTCTATTTTTAAAATTATCAGAAAGGGAAGTTTTTTTCTGTAAAGATTGTAATAAAAGCTAATTGTTGAATTCATAAGTTGATTCAAGTAAGACTATTATGAAAAATCCTGAGTTAGAATCCGGATGTAGGTTGTGAATTTCCACTGTTGAGGAGCCTCACTCAAGGATGAAACGGCTATCCAAATGCCCTCGTACGGTTGAGAGTGGAGAGAGTCCACTCTCCCTCTCGAAATGCTCTCATATGGTCACACGTATATAGCCTTTGTCAGGGAAGTCCAACTCATTGCCTTCTTGCGGCATAATTGTTGTTTACGAAATTGAGAGGACGAAAAGCGAATGTCCGGTGCCCTAACCGGGTTAGTGGACATGGTGAGTCCACTTAGTGAAGTTGTAAAACATTGATTCCAAACCAATAGTGCACATAGGCTCCAGTATCCTGAAATAACAAATGGCGTATGAATCAATCGTTGGTCATCGGCTACCATAGGACTGCATCTCCTCACGATGCTCTACTGCCTTGTCCATCAGATGTTTAGGTCAAAGGCTACGGGTGTGTCCCCCTAAGAAAACCATCTGCTTCAGTTTGGGCACCTGGGCAGTATCACAGCCTCCACACAAATCAAATAAGATTTGTGTGGCGCATATATATCTGGTTCCCCTACTATACCAATATTTATGTGTTTAAATAAATAAATAAACCATTAAAACAAATCGAAGATACTTCAACAGCTGTTTCTAAACTGTAATATAATGTAATTACTTTAAATGAACTTCAAATAGACTTTGATATATGAAATAAGAAAACAATTTTTTGCGGAGAAGAAAACAAAAAAGAAAAAAAGAAAAAAAAGAAGAGAAAAAAAAGAAAAAGAGGAAAACTTTAAATTCACTTAGTATTGTTTGGTTGAATTTTCCCATTGAGTCCCAAAGTGAACATCAACAATTCTGAAATGCAAGTACATTCAGCTGACGAGTCCTAAATAGGACGAAGTGGCACTCGTCAAATTGGATTCCACTGCTAGTCACTATCCATTTTTACATAGAGGAAAATTTTGTTTACAATCTATATCTCATTATTCATAGTTCATTATCAGTGATCTACTTTAAAAAGAAGAAAAACAATTACATAATTTTTTTGATTAATATGATTACATAATTCAATTAACTTTGTTTTGATTTACTGAAGAAGGTTTAAACTTTTTTTAAGAATTGGAGATTGAATTTTTAATCAGAAGGGGAGTTTTGTGGAGATTTCAATATTTTCATAGTTGAAAGCATGAATCAATTGAAGTTAGACCACCAAGGAAAACCTGGAAGCAATGGATGACCATTTCGTCCTATTGTGGAACTCCTTAGTGACAGTGCGCATCCACGAGATCCGAACCAAGGACCTACCAGTCTCGCGCCAGAGCACTTAACTGATAGACCACTGAGGCGGCCATCATCCAACGGTGTTAATGTCTTACTTCAACCAATCCACAAAATTGAGCAACTGTTCACCAATTGTCTTCAGTTAGTTCCAATCTCACAACAGAAGTGGTTTGAACTCCACTGGTCACTGTTTCTCACTAAAACTCCAAGAATTATCTCTTGAAGTCAGTCACTATGAAAATTGAATTTTTATGTAATTAAAACAAGTCTTGTATTTGTTCATATGTGTGTGTTATTGTGTGTTTATGAACAGTAATTTTTAACATTACACGGGGGGAGGGAAACAAGATCTTCAAATATAACACGGGAAACAACAGCACAACCATACACTTGATGAAGAAACTTTAGAAGAGTTGGAAATGTTCAGGTATTTGGTCAGTATTATCGATGAATAAGGAGGATCAGTTGCAGATATAAATGTAAGGATTGGCAAAGAGAAGGTCGCATTCCTACAGTTGAGGAATATTTTAAGCTCAAAACAACTGTCTGTCAACCAATATCAAAGTTAGAATCTTTAATACGAACTTCGAGACAAACTGTTTCATGTTTATTTATTTATTTTACTTAAACACATAAATATTGGTACAAGAAGGCACCAGATAAATATGCGCCGCACAAATCTCATTTGATTTGTATGGGGGATGTGATATTGCCCGGGAGCCCAAATTGAACCAGATGGTTTTCTTAGGATGCCACACCCGGAGCCTTTGATACAGGAGTTTGATCCACAAGGCAATGGAGCATCGTGAGAAGATGCAGTCCTATGGTAGCCGATGACCAACGATTGATTAATACGCCATTTGTTCATTTAAGATACTGGAGAGCATGTGCACCATTGGTTTGGAATCAGTGTTTTCCAACTCTCCTAGGTGAACTTGCCCTGTCCACCAACCCACTTTTCGTCCTCTCAATCTCATAAACATAACCCCTGCCACGAGCAGGTAGTGAGTAAGACTTGCCTGACAGAGGCTATATACACGTGGCCATATGAGAGCATTTCGAGAGGGAGGGCCGACTCTACCTACTCTCGGCCGTACCAGGGCATTCGTGGGCAAGCATTATCTTGGAATCGTGAATAAAAACTGAAAAGAGGAAGGCCGAAGAACACATGACTTCGGGAATTGGAAACAGATATTAAAAATGTGAATAGTAACTGAAACCAACTGAAAAGGATTGCCCATGACAGAATTGGATGGAGAATGCTGATGTTGGAATTATGCTCCTCCACGACGGGTAATAAACGTAAGTAAGTAAGTGATTTTCTGATCATAGTTATAGACTAGGTTAATGTTAAACAATCTTACATTGGTTTATATGATTAGTAAGTGTACCATGATAACTTATATGGTCGAAATAAAGTTAAAACATCTCTATCCATGGTTGTATATATTATCAAGAATACTGACGTCGGTAAGTGGTTGAACGTAGTCAACAGAAAACGTTACCTGACTTAAGTTTTGTGTTAGTTGGCATGCGTTAGCAGTATACATTTACAGTCTTCAAGGAATTTATTCTTCATATGAGATTTGTTATCTAAGATTTTGAAGCTAAATGACTTGAGATCTAAGTCAATGAGGGAAACCAATTCCCTTAACATTGTAAGTACACTTCGCTGACGAGTGCCGTCTAGCATAAAACTTTCATCTAGAATTTTCTGTCGACTATTTCCAATCACCTTACATTAAAATATAATTTGAGAGTTATCGAGACACTTAGACTAGTGACCACAAAGCAAACAGATCTATAGAATTCGATTAACACTAAAGGCCAAATAAACATGACATTAGTCACAGTATAGTGATCAATCTCTTTAGATAATGACTTAAATAGCTTAAAGGAATCGACAAACTCTTATAGTATACAGATTAATTAACATTACAATGAAGATAAAAGCAATACCGACAAATGCACTAATTTCGTTTGATCCATTCAATGGTTTACATCGCAATAGTGTAGAGGCTAACTTCCTCTTTATCTGACTGCAATAAATAAAATCCCGTTGACTGAGTATATACACAGATCAAATCTCCTAGTAGTAGTATTGTGAATTAACTCGAGATTATTCAAAAGCTAGAACATCAGTTGTAAGAATAGTGTATTGTTAATAATTGATAAAAATCCTCAAGCAATGCAGAAAGCAAGCACAGAGGGAATTGAGTGAGAGAGTATGTGTGTGTAGAGAGAGAGTTTGTGAGAGAAAGCAATGCGATACACACCGGAGAAGTCATGTAAGCCAACTCAATATAATCAAGCGTTACTCAGTATTTGTAGTCAGATCAAAAATAGGTCACAGACATATAATGAATAGGTTAAGCAATCAGTACATATATGATCATATAAAATTACTCAGGATTAATAAGTGACAAGGTCAGAAAGTAGTTTGAAAAGAATCAAAATATTGTTCCGTCTAGAAACTACAACAGCCTATGAACAACAGAGTGTTTGTAAGTGACAGCCAATGGGTCATGTTATATGTGTTTACATACCGGAACGGTCAAAGATCATACTTTTCTGAAACGACAGTTTTACTGACAACAATGGTAGATGCAGATATAAAAAGGATGAATAACAACTGCAACGAACTGGAAAGGATTTCCCAAGATAGAGTTGGATGGAGAATGCTGATGAGCGGCCTATGTTCCTCCACGAGGGGTAACAGGCGTAAGTAAGTAAGTAAGTAAGTAATGGTAATTTTACAAATTGTAAGAGTGAATAAAAAATAAGTCTTGTTTAACCATCCCTACAATAAATTCACTTGCTACTGCTTGGTTAAATCTTACCATTGACGTTTAGGGCGTTTAGTCTCTTACTGGCCGTATGTGCATACTGTATGTATTGCCTCGATATTGCGTTAATTCACAGGCATTATAAGCAAAGATGGATAGTGGCTAGCAGTGAAATCAAGGACGCGCGTTTTGTCCTATTTCGAACTCATCAGCTGTATGTACCTGCATCTCAGAGTTGATGTTCACTCTGGGACTAGAATTCAGTACCTTCCGCTTTAAATGCCGTCGCATTATCCACTCAGCTACTGAGTCCTGATAGCCACTTGCTTGTGCGATGGGGTGAAGTTTAAATTCACTTGCTATTGCTACAATAGTCTGTAAAACGTTTATAACAACGTGGGCATACATGTAGTTAAGATTCACAATTATTTGATTAAGACAAATTGAAATCAGTGACAATGTTAGTATTCTCATGTTTTGAAAATGCGAATCAACAATATAAGACAAACATTTAAGGACAGGGAGCCTTTTGTAACGTAAGGAACTTAAATAGTGTATGTCTATCGTCCTCATACGATAGAGTCTACGACCAATAGACTATTCAACGGCCATAATACCATACAATCATCTAATGAATAACCAGTCCATTTACATTATAGAGCAACTACATATAGAAACAACATTAACGGGTTTAGTGGTCCAAAAATTAAAACTTCGCACAAGAGGCTGTGGATCCTGGGTTAGATTACCGAGTCTGGAGTCGTGGATACACAGTGTTGAGAAGTCCCATATTAGAGTTAAATGGTTTTCCAATGCTTCCAGGTCTTCAAAGGTTGTCTAACTTTCATCGGTCAATATTTTCAACGGAATATCATAGTCTCAAATGTGTTCTATACCCAGAAAAAAACAGATATTCAGTGCTTCCTTTTTTTCATGAGTTCTCTAACTATTACTGGTTTCATTTATAAACTATCTTTCGAGTGAACAAACGTCTTAAACTTTTCTAGCCAAATTTTTAAGAAGGTTTAATAGATCGTTATGTTCTGAAAAATTGTCAGAGAATTAACCATATTTTCTTAAACATTTTGAATGATTATTATAAACCAAGATGGATAATGACTATCAGTAGGATTCTGGACTCAGGTTTCGTCCTGTTTGGAACTCATTACCTCCTTACACAATCCAGTGGCTATTTTGACTCAATAGTTAAGTGTACAATGTGAGGGCACTTGGGGTGAATGGTATTGAGTTTTAGTCCTGGAGTGAACATCAGATGTGGGTGGATCCATCCGAAGAGTACCGAACAGGAAGAAATGTGCTTCTTGGATTGCACTGCTAGCCACCGATGATCTCAGCTTATACCTCTTGTGAATCTAGGAAGTATCAGGGTAGTCGACACACGATGCATATATGCTAAAAGAAACTGGTCAATTGCAGTTCTGAACATCACTGGGAAGATTTGAGCAATCAAGACATGACAATTTATAAATAATCACTAGTAAAGCTTTGTAATTTCCCGTTACCGATATTTAGGACAGTCGTTATACAGTCTCGGTTGGCATATGGCGTCTTCGACACAAAGTTTTATGGTAAGTTTTCATGTATTTGAGTTATAATTAGAAGTGAGATTCAGTCCCTGCTGGGCAACGTCAGGTGAATTTCCTTACATCTCAATGTTATGTTCATTCTTTAGTTCTCACCATATTTCTTTCTCTTCGAACATTTAATGCGTTATCTACTGTATTACCAATTCCAGATATTACTAAGTATTTGGCGGTTTAATTCTTAAGAACTACGCGATAGTATTTGATATTCTCTATCACAACATTGATTAGCTATCTGTTAAGGAAAAAACACTTTTCTATTCCTAAAGTAATCCTTTTGTACATCACAATACAATAGATTGGTAATTATCAGATGGGGGTTTTCTGGAACTTTTAGTAATTTTATTGTTGAATTCATGAGTCAATTGAAGCTAGACCACCATGGAAAACCGGTGGCCGTTTCGTTCTAGTACGGAACTCCTCAGCAGTGCGCATCCACGATCCTGCCCCGCGAGATTCAAACCAAGGACTTAACGGTCTCGCGCGCGAGCGCTTAACCTCTACACCACTGAGCCGGCCGTCATTCAACGTTGTAAATGTCTAACTCCAACCAATCCATGAAATTGAGGAACCATCCACTATTGTCTTCAGTGAATTACTAACTCACAAACGACCTGGTTGAACTCCTCTGGTGGAACTACAGGAACTTCAGTGGAACTCCAGGAAATACCTCATGGATATGTTAATTACTGTCAGAAGCGGGTTTTGAGGAGTCCCACAACAGAACGAAATGTCCATCCAGTGCTTCCAGGTTTTCTATGGTAGTTTAGCTTTAATTGACTCATGATTTCAATTACAAAATTGGTACTTACTTACTTACGCTTGTTATCCCTCGTCGAGGAGTATAGGCCGCCAATCAGCATTCTCCATCCAACCCTGTCCTGGGAAATCCTTTCTAGTTCTTTCCAGTTAACTTTCATTCTTTTCATATCTACTTCTATTTCTCGACGTAATGCGTTCTTTGACCTTCCTCTTTTCCGTGTCCCTTTCGGATTCCAAGTAAGGGATTGCCTAGTGATACAGTTTGGTGTATAAAATTGGTAATCGCTAATAAATAAACAAATTCTACAGTATATTTATGAAAAAGAGAATAACATAATTTTCAACCATCTTTCAATGATTTCATACATTTATACTTTAATCTAATACCTTGTCATGTCATTTCAAAAAGATCAAAATTGAACCCTTTCCCCCCCCTTTTTGTTGTTGTTGTTTTAAGGTTACTGTAGGGAACATGCCATTTTAAATGTTAACGGTTGTTTTCAAACAAACAAATCAATTGAATAACATTTATAAAATACCATATGAACAAAGTCAAGTCAGTATTTGACAAGTTTAAGGTCATTTATATATAAAAGTGTTTAAACAAAAGAAAAAAAATTTAGGAGGATAAATGATTATTTCAACAATTGAGATCATGAATCAATTGAAGTGAAATCGTGAATGTGCACTACCATTGAGGAGTCCCATGATAAGACGAAATGGCCGCCAAATGCTTCCAGGTTTTCCATGATGGTAGTCTAGCATCAAGTGACTCATGATTTCAGCTATATAAAAATAACTGTTTACTATATGGTTATCATATCAATTAGATGATTTGGACTTCGCAGATGACCTAGCCATCCTCTTTCATACACATGAAAAAATGCAGTTGAAGACAGCAAATGTAGCAGAAGCCTCCGCATCGATAGGCTTCCACATTCACAAAGGAAAAAGCAAATGCAACACGGAGAACATTAACCCAATCACACTTGATGAAGAAACTCTGGAAGAGGTGGAAACATTCAAGTACCTGGGAAGCATCAATGATAAACAAGGAGGATCGGATTCAGATGTAAAGGCGAGGATTGGCAAAGCAAGGGCAGCATTTCTACAATTGAAGAACATATGGAACTCAAAACAACTCTCAACCAATTTCAAGGTCAGAATCTTTAATACGAACGTCAAGACAGTCCTACTGTATGGAACTGAAACGTGGACAACTACTACGACCATCTTCAGGAAGGTACAAGTATTTATAAACAGTTTTCTACACAAAATACTCAACATACATTGACCAGATACTATCAGCAACAGCGTTTTATGGGAGAGGATAAACCAGCTTCCAGCTGAAGAGGAAATTAGGAAAAGACGTTTGAAGTGGATAGGACATACATTAAGGAAATCATCAATGTGCATCACGACTGAATCCCTAACTTGGAATCCGGAAGGGAAGCGGAAAAGAGGAAGACTAAAGGACACATTACGCCGAGAAATAGAAGCAGATATGAAAGGGATGAATAGCAACTGGAAAGAACTGGAAAGGAAGGCTCAGGACAGAGTTGGATGGAGAACGCTGGTGAGAGGCCTATGTTCCTCCACGAGGAGTAACAGGCGTAAGTAAGTAAGTAAGTAAGTAAGTAAGTAAAGTAAGTAAGTAAGTAAGTAATATGGTTATCATATTTTACTGAGATATATTTTTTTAATTTTGGGCTAAAATACATTCGATTGTTCCTATTCGTATTCTAGTTCATTACTATTGTTGTTTAGGACGATAATTAATCAGTTTCTTGTTATTGTATATACATCCTGTACGGATTGCCTCGATATTGTCTTAAGCCACAAGTATTATAAGTAAAGATAGATAGTGGGTAGCAGTGGAATCAAGGAAACGTTTTTTATCCTATTCGGGACTCATCACCTAGATGAACCTATATCTCACAGTTGGTGTTCATTCTGAGACTCGAACCCGATATCGTTCACTTCAAACGTCATTGCGTTATCCACTTAGCTACTGAGTGAACATCAACTCTGGAACGCAAGTATACCTAGCTGATGAGTCTCAAATGGGACGAAACATGCGTTATGAGCTTCACTGCTAGCTACCATTCATCTTTGCTTATACTGTACTACACCCATTATGCTAAAAAATTAGGATGAAATGACATTAATGACAAATACTCAGAGTTATAACAAATCATATGTGACATGTCATACTGGGCACAGTTCACAATCATTTAATACAAAGAATATCGTATCTTCAACAAACATCACACACAAATCAATTCATGTTATACCGAATAAAACATCATATTAGAAAGTAAAGGCAAATACAACACTGAATAGCCACCATATTGAATTAAGAAAACAGAAATAATGTTGAATGAGAATCACAATGTGTAAAACAATGTAATTTTCCCTTTCTATCCCATCATATTATCTATCCTTTTTTTTCTATAGGAATAAGTAGCCGCTCACTAGTAGATAAAATCTATTAACCTAAGTTCGAATCCATCTGAGAAGTATTAGCTCATCAAAAGAATGTAAATAAAACCTATTGAATAGTGCTAAATAATATGAAACCTAAATTGAGTAAAGTTTTCTATCAACTAACTTTAATCACGTTACAAGTATATTACCTATCTTCTTTTCATCATAATTAAATCTTGTCACAATTTCCATCCAACCCTGTCCTGGGCCATCCTTTCCAGTTAATATTCATCCTTTTCATATCTGCTTTTATTTCCCAACGTAATGTGTTATTTGGCCTTCCTCTTTTCTACTTGCCTTCCGAATTTCAAATAAGGGATTGCCCTGTAATGCAGTTTAGAAATTTCCTCAATATATGTCCTATCCACTTCCAACGTCTTTTCCTAATTTCTTTTTCAGCTGGAAGCTGGTTTGTCTTCTCCCATAAAATGCTTTGATGATAGTATCCAGACAATTTTATACTAGATTATCAAAATGATTCAATTGAATCTACTATTTCGTGAATCAGTTGAAGCTAGACATTAACACCATTGGATAACGGCTCATTGGTCTATCGATTAAGTGATCTGGCACGGGACTGATAGGTCCTGGGTTCGAATCTCGCGAGTGCGGTATCGTAGATGCACACTGCCACTGAGGATTCCCATAATAGGACAAAACGGTCATCCAGTGCTTCCAGGTTTTCCATAGTGGTCTAGCTTCAATTGATCTTAACTCTATAGAACCTACTATTGTTTAGTTCATTGAATAAGAATCATAAATGAATAAATTCAATTCTATGATCCTATTATTTATTCATTTATTTCATTCAATTTTCTTCTTTTTTTCTGTTTTCTTTCTTTTCTTTTTCTCTTTTTTCTTTTTTCTAGCTTCTTTTCTTTATCAATATAATGTAATAGATACATATTGAAGATAATGAAGAAGATTTTGTAGCTTAGATAAAGGAAACTCATAGCTCATTACCAAATTTTTGACCTAAAATTTACATGGAAACTCAATTTTTTCTTTTTTTTTAAGGTTTCTAAATTGGGACTTTTTATAAAATAGAAACACACACATACATACATACACACACACATGCACAATAAATAAATTGAATTATGGAGGGGTAAAGAACACAATATGGAACATATTCACCGTATCATCTGCACATGCACACACACACACAGTAAATTATCATTATGGTGATGTAGTTGTTATTACTTATATTACTATTATTATCATAATCAGTAGTAGTGGTAGTGGTAGTATTAGTAGTAGTATGAGTAGTATTAGTAGTAGTGGTAGTAGTAGTATGGTGATAATGTTTTACTGACCTATTCATTTGAAAACAGAAAAAGATGAGCAACATAGTATCGGTCATAATATATATCAAAGGGATTAGTAGTTAGTGAATAGGTATTTCATATTTAACTTGTATAAATAACAAATATAGTAAAATTTTATATAGTTGAGATCATGAGTCAGTTGAAGCTAGATCACCATGGAAAACCTGGAAACACTGGATGACCATTTCGTCCTATTGTAGGACTCTTCAGTGGTAGTGCGCATCCACGACGCTGAGTCGCGAGATTCGAACCCAGGACCTATCAGTCTCGTGCCAAAGCACTTAACATCTAAACCACTGAGCTGGCCGTCATTCAACGGTGTTAATGTCTAACTTCAACCAATCCACGGAGTTTGAGCAACCGTTCACCAATCGTCTTCAGTGAGTTCTTATGTCACAACAGACGTGGTTGAACTTCACTGGGCTAGCTTCAATTGACTCATGATTTAAACAATGAAAAATATTGAAATCTCCACAAAACCCTTTATAATTGTCTTAATCTTGACTGTTCCTCCTGCAAATAACATTCCATCTTCTCTCATCTGATTGTTCATGCATTTTTATACCGATTGCGCTTCGTTCTTATTCTTTCCTTATCGATCTTCTGCCAAAATACATTTTAAGATTGACCCTCATCATATACTACTTGTATGGATATAAGTAACCCTCACCATATTACGTGTATGATGAGCGTTTGTTTTATATATATATATATATATATATATATATATATATATATATATATATATATATATATATATATATATATATATATATATATATATATATGTTCTGAACAGTTGTTTCGCCCTAGTATGTGACTCTTCAATAGTGTAAATCTACAAGTTCATCATTACCAATAGAAGGCTCATCAATTACAGTCTTAAAATATCAATGAGCAGATTCAACTTAGCATTGTTTTTTTGAATCTTCCCATTGATGTTTAGGACTGCAACTGGTTAGTCTCTAATTGGAATATGTGCATACTGTGCGTATTGTCTCGATATAGCCTTAATTCACAAGCTATATAAACAAAGACGAATGGTAGATAGCAGTGGAATCCAGGAATCGCGTTTCGATCTATTTGGGACTCATCAGATGGATTTATCTGCATCTCAGAATTCACTGTGGGACTAGAAAAAAGTATCATTCTCTTCAAACGCCATCGCGTTATTCACACAGCTACTGAGTCCTGATGATCACTTGCTTGTGCAATGGGGTGAAGTTTAAATTCATTTAGTATTGTTTGTTTGAATGTTCACTGAGATGCAGGTACATCCAGCTGACGAGTCCCAAATAGGACGAAACGCTCGTCCTGAATTCCACTTCTAACGACTATCCATCTTTGCTTATCAATGAGAAGATTCAATCAAAACAATACCGGTGTGAATCTAATATATAAAATTTATTTACAAACGTTGTCTTCTAATTATCTAGTTACTAACCACAAGTATGTCAAGTTTATTTTCAGTTCAACTCATTCAACCTTCAGGCTATCAGTATTACTGTTCTTACTAATATGTCATATTCAACATCATCATCATCATCATCATCATCATCATCATCATCATCATCATCATCATCATCATCATCATCATCATCATCATCATCATCATCATCATCATCATCATCATCATCATCATCATCATCATCATCATCATCATCATCATCATCATCATCATCATCATCATCTTCTATCCTTATCCTTATCTTTATTTAAAGTGCTAGATGCATGTCATAGGTAATTAAAGACCTTGACCTAATTATTGAAATCATAATCTACACTAAAATTTGTATAATTCATCTTTACAAATGTTTATTTTTATATGAATGTAATCAGTTCACTATTTACTTGTCTGTGCAGGATAGGGGTTGGGGTGAAGAAAATCGGTATGCGGCCTATGCTCCTCCACGAGGAGGATAACAGGCGTGAGTGAGTGAGTAAATAAGTAAGTAAGTATGATTGCCTAGTTTATTCAATTGTCTGTCTATAACGTTTTGTTCATTCCACTAAATGATTCTCATTTACTTCTATGATTCACTTAGATCTTTTATTATTGTAATAAAACTAATGTTTATTCTCTAGAGGGTAAACAAATAGAAGTGAATAGGTATATATGTATAAGCTAATATGATAATAACGATAGTTATACTATTAGTTATAGTAAAAAGAAAAATGGGCGAATGGAATATAAGTGAATGTAGATATTTGCAGTTGAAATAACTTTATAGAGATTGGTTTAATTCGTCGTAGAGGAGTATAGAATGTTCACCAGCATTGTGCATCCAACCCCTTCCTGAACAATCGTTTTCAATTCTTTCCAGTTGCTATTTATTCTTAACATGTCTGCTTAGAATTTTCGATGCTGTTTGTTCTTTGGTATTCCACTTTTCTGTTTTCCTTCCTTACTTACTCCTGTTACTCCAAATGGAGCATAGGCCACCGTCCCCTTTGTTCGATGTTGTGTTTTTCGCAGTTGTCACGATTTATTTTGTAGATGATGTTTGCCTTATCTTCTTTTGTCATTTCATCCTTTGAATTATGAGCAACACCTATTCCGAAAGTTTTCAGCTGTCAAGTTATCGTTTCTGATATATCTTTTATGTATGTTAGGGTAATCCTTTCGTTGATTTCTGTACTTGACTTTGTTTCTGCTGATGAGTACGGCTGGTATTTTTTGATGAAGTTGAGTAACTATTCTTTTGAAGGATGGTTTTCCAGTACTTTTCTTCATTTTTACATGCTGTAATTGTGTTGCAGTGTGTCCTCGCCCCCCTTGAACAAAGTTTGCACATAGTTGATTTTGTATGCTCTTGGATTGTTGCTATTGTAGTTGAGAATTTGATCAGTGTAGGTCGGCTTCCTGTACACTTCAGTTTCCAGTTTACCTGTGTCGGTTCTGGCGATTAATATATCCAAGAATGATAACTTGTCTTTCGACTCTTGTTCTATGGTGAACTCGATGTCATTGAAGACAATGTTTATCAGCCTATAGGTGCTTTCTAGTTTATCCTTTTTGACGAAAACGAATGTGTCGTCTACATAACGAATTCAAATTTTTGGCTTTATCACTGGTAAGATCGCGGTTTCTAGTCTCTACATTACTGCTTCTACGACAAGTATCAATATTGGTGATCAAAATCATCTACCTGAGATACAAATCTTCCCCACCATCTCGAAATCATATGTGCGTACACAACTGTTAATAAACAATTATATCTTCTGGATGATAACTTTTGTCTCTGTCAAACGTAATCCACAAATTATTTCTTTATCCACAATATACATTGAATTTCGACCAATTCTTATTAGTACATATCTGTATTCTCTGAGGATCGTCTGGACTTATTTACTTAAGCCACAGTAAACCTCGTATAGAAGCATAGGCCCAAAACAAGCATCCTCCAACCCACTCTGTCCTGGGTCTTCTTTTCTAGTTCTATCCAATTTTTATTCATTCTTCTCATGTCTGTATCCATTTCTCAGTGTAATGTATTCTTTGGTCTTCCTTCCCTCCTTTGGCCTTAAGGATTCCATGTAAGGGCTTGCCTTGTGACACAGTTATCTGCCTTCGTCAATGTGTTCTATCCACTTTCAGCACTTCTTCCTGATTTCTTCCTCCACTGAAATCTGGTTTGTTCTCTACCAAAGTAGGTTGTTGCTGACAGTGTCTGGCCAATGGATCCGAATTATCTTGCGTAGACAACTGTTAATAAATACCTGTATCTTCTGGATGATATTTCTGTTTTCCTGCGGGATCGCAAATTATTGATTGACTTGATATATGGTTTGATGATTTCATCAGTGTTCTCTCCCACAGTAGATTGTTGCTGACAATATCCGACATACAAACATCCAGTATCTTGTGTAGGAAACTGTTTATAAATACTTGTACATTTTTGATGATGGCTGTGGTAGTTCTCTGAGTTTAAGCTCCATACAGTTGAACTGTCATGACATTCGTATTGAAGATTGTGACTTTGAAATCGGTTGACAGACAGTTGTTTTGTGTTCCATATGTTCTTCAATTGTAGGAATGCTGTCTTTACTTCGCCAATTCTTGAACCTACGCCTACTTCGAATTCTTCTTGTTCATCGATGATGATTTCTAGGTATGTGAAATTCTCCACCTGTCTCAGGGCTTCCTCATCAAGTGTGCAGCGTTGTAGAAACACATATTATTGCTCAATAGTGTATCAATATGCACTGTAACACATATAGTAAGTTGAAAGAAACAATGACTGTTGTTTCTATATTCGAACTTATTTGACAAAATTGAGAGTAAAGACATAATATGTTTTCAGTAATTTAATTGATCATCATTTTATTACACAACATTAAGTAAGCAAATAAATTGAAATTTATTGGACTATTGTAAGCAAAGATGGATAGTGGCTAGCAGTGGAATACAGGACGAGCGTTTCATTCTATTTGGGACTCCTCAGCCGGATGTACCTGCTCTCAGACTTGTTGATGCTCACTCTGGGACTCGAACACAGTACCTTTCGCTTCAAAGTTCATCGCGTTATTCATTGACCAATAGCAGTCCTAAGCATCAATAGGGAAATTCAAACAAACAATACTAAGTGAATTTATTTGACTAAGTTTGTAAGATCCATTTTGAAGGTTTTGTGTGTGAAAATCCCTCTATGCATACATTTGAAATTTGTTCTGACTGGTTTCTTTAGTTGTATATTTTGTTTGTCCTTCTTGATACCATTTGAGAAAAGATTATTTCATTTTATAATAGTTTTCTCATTTTTCTTTCGCCTTCATTTCGCCTTTATGTTTCTTCCGGAACTGCATTTATATTGTTTTATTTTATATTTAATCTTGGCGTCAGTCATATTGATTGTTCCAAATTTGGTTGTCGTGCTTAAGTTAACTGGGATTTTGCATTTTGATTGTGAATTGAAACACTTTTTCAGAATCGGAAACACTTTGTGTTATG
Source organism: Schistosoma rodhaini (assembly GCA_944470415.2). Lineage (NCBI taxonomy): Eukaryota > Metazoa > Platyhelminthes > Trematoda > Strigeidida > Schistosomatidae > Schistosoma > Schistosoma rodhaini. The sequence continues at coordinate 16,351,662 of OX104042.1, read as the reverse complement.
AAGGAACAAATTATTATCCTTTGAACGGATTTTTAGTTGATCTATTCAGAAAGGATACTTACTTACTTACGCCAGTCGCCCCTCGTCGAGGAGTATAGGCCGCTCACCAGCATTCTCCATCCAACTCTGTCATGAGTCTTCCTTTCCAGTTCTTTCCAGTTGCTATTCATCCTTTTCATATCTGCTTCTATTTCCGGGCGTAATGTGTTATTTGGCCTTCTTCTTTTTCGCTTCCTTTTCGGATTCCAAGTTAGGGATTGAGTCGTGATGCACATTGGTGATTTCCTCAATGTATGTCCGATCCACTTCCAGAAAGGATAGAATCACATTTATTTTTTGGTGCGCTTGATAATTTTCTTACATTCTTTATCACTTTTTGTATTTATTGTAATCTTGATCAATTATTGAGGGAACAACTATTGGTGGAATAGCTGAAGGGTAATATCTGTTTAGGTAATAATGTACATTAGTATTTATAATGAAATGAAAAACCGTTACTTTCTCAATCCCCTTGTTTTGATTTCAACTTGGCAATAGTGTGTGTCAAACTAACATTCGAATCTAGGACAAGTGTTTCATTCAATTCAGGACTCATCAGCTGAATTAACCAGTAATCCAGAATTGATGTACAATCGGGGACTCGAACCCAGTACCGTTCGTTTCAAACGCAGTCTTAAACATCAAAGTAAATATTCAGACAACCAATACAAAAATGGCTTAATACGACTTAAGAAATCCCTAAATGATTTCATAAATGAAATAAATTTTCTAAATTTCCAGATGATGTTAACAGACTCTTCATCATTTTCATCACAAATATATGTATATATATAGTCAGTAAGATTATAATAAACATATTATTTTCAACATTTAATGTATTAGGCAAATATGGATAGTGGCTAGCAGGAGAATCCAGGACGCGCATTTCGTCCTATTTGAGACTCGTCAGCTGGATGTACCTACATCTCCGAGTTGATGTTAGGACGAAACGCTCGTCAAACCGGATCCCCTTGCTAGTCATTATCCATATTTGTCTACCATGCTTATGAATTTAGGCTATATTGAGGCAATACGCACAGTATGCACATATGCCAATTAGAGACTGACCAGTTGCAGTCCTAAAAACATCAATTGGAATATTCGAACGAGCAATACTAAGCCAATTTAATGTATTAATTATTCTTTAATTCTGATTGGCTTGAAACAATTAACCAATTAGAATTGAGAATAAGGTTTATCCACGTAAATTAATTAACCAATCAACTTTAAGCATTGTGCTGGCAGTACAAAGACTATATATATACATATAAAGGCAGTACTAGCCACCTCTGTAATGAGGTAATCTTAAAGATAACCTGTTTACGCTTTCTTCCCGACACTGATTTCTGTCATGTCAACATTGAATCATTACATAACATGATATATATTGATTAATTATCTAAAATTCATTATGTAATTTTGATTATATAAACAAACTCTATTACAAATTAGCAACGAAAAGAGAATAAACAAGATAAGATAATATGAAACGTTAAAAGAAACAAACTATAAGGATATAACTATAGAATTTATATATCTATAACAAATGGATTGATAGAAAAGGTGAGTTGTTGATGTTGTTATTGTTGTTGTTATTACGTAATTATGTATGGTTGCTAGTGTGCTAGTGTGTGTATGCGTGTGTATGTAATTTTATGACTTCAACACATTGATTTATAGATCAGAAGGGGTTTTCGTGAATATTTTAGTATTTTCATGGTTGAAATCATGAGTCAATTGAAGCTAGACCACCATGGAAAACCTATTGCTCATCCATGATCCTGCACTCGTGGATTGGTTGAAGTTAGACATTAGCACTGTTGGATGCCAGCTCAGTGGTCTATCGGTTAAGTGCTCTGGAGCGAGAATGGTAGATCCTGAGTTCGAATCTCGCGAGTGCGGGTTCATGGATGCGCACTACCACTGAGTAGTTCCATAATAGGACGAAACGGCCATCCAGTGCTTCCAGGTTTTCCATGATGGTCTAGCTTCAATTAATTCATGATTTCAACTATGAAGATCGACTTATATATTTTTTTAAAATCCTTGTGTAATTTATAGATTGTAGATATGTTGAATAGTTTTATAGTTTCTTGAGTTTAATCTAAGGTTTTACTAAGAAGTTATGTCACGTCAGTTAGTAATGTAGTGCCATCTTTCGTTAATCGTTCACCACGATAACCGTTATAATACACATCTTAACGGTGGATAAAATCAGATGGCAAAAAGAAGCGGCAGTTACAGTTTATTATAAAATAACGCAGACCAGAAAGTTATAAACACATGGGCAAATATCAGCGAGCAAAGTAAAAAATGACACTCATTGGAGATGGCAGTTAAGCCAACTTGCTCTAATCAAGCGTTTATCAATAGTCAGATAAAAATAAATGACCAATAAGTGATAAGTAGGATAAGAAGTGTACACATACCTACGTTCATATAAAAAATAGTCAGGGTTAATAAGTGAATAATCAACAAGGTGAAAACGGGACTGATGATGGATAGGTGAATTGACTTGTCCAGAAGTTAAAATAAAACATATGAGTTTAACATAATAACCGACACTACAGTACAATAGATACTATTAATTAGATTAGATATCAATAGTTATGTGAAGTTTAGAATATGTAACATTCTATTTCAATTATATGATAACATGACTGATCATTTTGACTTGAAGCCAATTTGTACTTATTGTAGGATATTGGTAAAATGTCTTGGAGTAAAAGGAGACAACTGTATTTCAGACGTATTTCATTAGATGTTAGCTCGTAACGAGGAATAATCTAGGACTTATTGAACTTGAATTCTAGTCATTAAAAACTTAGTTATTAGATTCTTTTTTCCATTAGAAATTAAAATATTCCGACTTAAAAATGAATTTAGATAGTTTACATAACAAATCTGATAATAGTCAACATATGCTCACTAGTGACTGGCTCCATGAGGTATTTCCTGGAGTTCTAGTGAGAAGCAGTGACCAATGGAGTTCAACCAGGTCTGTTGTGAGATAGTAACTCATTGAAGACAATGATGGATATGCCGCTCAGTTTCGTGGATTACATGAAGTTAGACATTAACACCGCTGAATACCAACCGGCTCACTGGTCTCGAGGTTAAGCGCTCGCGCGCGAGACTGACAGGTTCTGGGTTCGAATCACGAGAGGCGGGATCGTGGATGCGCTCTGTCACTGAGGAGTCCCTCACTAGGACGAAACGGCCGTCAAGTGCTTCCAGGTTTTCCCATGTTAGTCTAGCATCAATTGATTCATGATCTAAACTATCAAAATTAATCAAAAATGTTGAACTTCAATCTGTTTCACAATTCAACTGCAGATATCAAAATGATTTTCTGTTTAGCAAAACAATAAATAGAGATACAAAATGCTTTCCGTTTTTACATTAAAATCATGAACCAACCTAAGTTATACCACTATTGGAAATCTGGAAGAATTACACTACTGAAGCGTTCCATACTAAAATGAAATGGCCATTAAGTGATTTTAGGTTTTAATGGTAGTTCATGATTTCAATGAAATTCAGCCAATCTTCAACGACCCCAAGTGACTACAAGTGAGAGCCTAGAAGAACTGGATTGAATAAATTTAGACGTTAACATCGTTGGATGCCTCCTCCTGGGGTTAAACGTTTGGATGCGAGACTCACGATCTTTAATCTTCTTCATTGCGAAGGAGTCTCATAATAGAATGAAACGGTTATCGAGTTCTTCCAAGTTTTTAATGGTCATAAGTTCGTGGTTTAAACTGTGAGAACTGTTCCCTTTCCTGAAGTCCTCTTATACTGATAATAATAATAACAGTTGAATTCACGAGTCGACCTAAGCTAGACTACACTAGAACGAAATGATCATCCGGTGCTTTCAGGTTTTTAATAGTGGTCTAGCTTAGATCGCCTTGGTAAAATACTACAATGTCCACAAATCCCCTTACTGCAAATCTACCTACTGAAATATTCATGTATTTCCGTTAATTGTTTCGCCCCATTGATCTCTGAAAGTTTTGATTGTTTGTTTTCTACCATATTGACTATTGAATTGTATGTACATCGATTTTCTTGTAAACTGAATATTGATTTTGAATTCCTTACTTATGCCTGTTAAACCTCCTGAGGAACACAGGTCACACAAAAGCATTCTTCATTCAACTCTGTTCTGGTCAATCCTTTCCATTTACTATTCATTCTACTGATATATGCTTCCAATTCCCAGCGCAGTTTGTCCTATGGTCTTACTCTTTTCCTCGCCCCTTCAGAATTCCAAGTGATGTTCTATCCACTTCCAACGTCTTTTCTTAATTTCATCTTCAACTGGAAGCTTCCAAAAAACGCTCACAGTTAAACACTCAAATATTCTCCATAAAGTTAATTTAGCATATTCATAAAAGAAGTGATTACTTATTCTTGTTAGTCTATAACTCATGAACTCTCACTAAACTACTTCAATGATAATTCCTCGACGTGAGCTAACTTATCATTATTCATAAGACCGTTTATACATTATGTAACAGTTAACATTACTTGCTTACTTACTCGTGCAACCTCCCCATGGAGGAACATAAACCACCCAATGGCATTCTCTACCCAGTACTGTCCTGGAAAATCCTTCCCAGTTGTCTACAGTTGCAATTCATTCTTTTCATGTCTGATTCCACTTCTCTACTCACTATGTTCTTTGACCTTCTACTTTTCCATTTCTCTTCAGGATTCGAAATTAAAGCTTACCTTATGATTCAGTTTGATGATCTTCTCGATGAATATCCTATCCTATCTAATTTCAATGTCTTTTCCGTATTTCCTCTTCAATTGAAAGCTAATTTATTCTCTTCTATAGTAGAATTCACTTAGTATTGTTTGTTTGAATCTTCACATTGATGCTAAGAACTGCAACTGGTCAGTCTCTTATTGGCATATGTACATACTGTGCGTATTACCTCGATATTGCCTTAATTCACAAGCATTATAAGTAAAGATGGATATTGGCTAGCAGTAGAATCCAGCTTGACGCGCGTTTTGTCCTAAGAGACTAACCAGTTTCAGTCCTAAGCATCAATATTAAGATTCAAACAAACAATACTAAGTGAATTCAAACTTCAGCACTCAGTAGCTGAATGAATAACGCGGTGGCGTTTGAAGCGAACGATACTGGGTTCGAGTCCCAGAGTGAACATGAACTGTGAGATGCAAGTACATCCATCTGACGAGTCCCAAATAGGACGAGACACGCGTCATACTAGATTCCACCGATAGCCACTATCCATCTCCTATAGTAGGTTATTATTGATGAAATTTTCAAATATAACCCTGAGTAAATATTCGTCTATAATAAAATGACAAACAAAAAAGAAAAAACAATTTGAGTCACATGATTCTTTCAAGTAGATCTCTCTATGAAATTGACATAGAAACATCTTTCTTCCTTTTTTGTTTTTTTTCGTTTCCTTTTTCTCAGACAATTTTCCATTATTCTTTATCATATGACATAGTAACCATAACTTGATAAGTTTTAATTACATACTTAGTTACTTACTTGTGTCTGTTACCCCTCGTGGGGGGGAGCATAAGCCGCATAGTGTAGCTACATAGAATTTCATTTTTTTAATTTTTTTTTAAAATTCTGACACAAATTTTAACCATCCCCCTTTTTTTTTCTTGTTCTCCTTCTTTTTCCTAGTAATTTGATGAACGTTTTAAAATACGTTTTTTTTTGTGTTTTTTTCTTCTTCTGTTTCTCCATAAAAATTGACCAATTTTATGATTGTCTACCATAGCAAATACAAATAACGGAAACAGAAGAAGATACTGTACAATATTCAATATGAATGAATGAACTAATGTTGTCAGCTAATTTATAGTTAAAGGTAAAAATGATACACGATAAGTTATGCTCCATTTGTTCTATGGAAATAGTTTCGAAGAAACCAGGAAGAAGTGCTGGAAGTGGAAAGGAAACATATTGAGGAAAACAGCCAAATGTATCACAAACCAAACCCTCACATGGAATCCTGAAGGTCAAAGGAGAAGAGGAAGACCAATGAACACATTACTCCGAGAAATGGAGACAGACATAAGAAGAATGAAGAAACGTTGGACAGAACTAGAAAAGAAGGCTCAGGACAGAGTGGATTTGAGAATGCTGGTTGGGGGTCCTATACTTCACTAGGTTTAACAGGGCTTAAGTAAGTAAGTAATCAACTATGGAAACAGAGCATGAAACTGAACTAGTATTTAGATTTGGATACTGATTTCATTTCCATAGTTGTACAATTATATGTGTGTATGGATAATGCGTTTATGTACTGTACTAATGTAGTAAACAAGAACACAAGTGGGGACGATCGAATGTATTGAAGCACAAAATTACAGACGATCTAACTAAATTCTGATAACCATACAGTGAACAGTTAATATGCAAAATAACAGTCAATTGTCTTAATTTTAACTGTTTCTTCTACAAATGTCAGTCAGCCTTCTGTGATTTCATTGTTCGTGCATTTTCGTACCGATTGTTCTTCATTCCTGTTTGTTCCTCATCGATCTTCTGCCAAAATACATTCTATGTCTGACCATCACCATCTCCATACTACTTATGTGGATATAAGTAGACCTATATCCAATACTATACTCAATAAATGTTAAATAATTAATGACTAGAATGAATCTAATAAGTTTTGTATGTTTGTCAAGTTGAAATAAACAAAATTTTATATGAATAAGATCCAATTTGGGAGGTTTTGTGAATGAAAATCTTTCCACTTATACACTTGTAGGTTTATTCCTATTGATTTCTTCATTTATACATTCTTACTTACGCCTGTTACTCCCAATGGAACATAGGTTGCCAACCAGCATTATCCAACCCAGTCACTCTGTCCTGAGCCTTCGATTCTAATTCTATCCAGTTTTTGTTCATTCTTTCTCAACATAATGTGTTCTTTGGTCTTCCTCTTCTCTTTTAGCCTTCAGGATTCCATTTGTACATTCTACTAATTCTTTTTGATTCTATTTGAAATCGTAATTGTAGTTTTTACTTTCCTTATACCTTGAGTGAGTTTCCATGTTTCTTTCTGAACTATATTTATGTTAATTTTAGTTGATACTACGTCTTGGCAACAGTTAGATTGATTTTCCCCCCTCCCATTTTGATTGTGTTGTTTGGATTGACTAAAATTGTATATTTCTAATTGTGAATTGAACTAACATAAAAGGATTATAAGGATTTTTGAAAATCTTGTGAATAACATAACGGAATAATCTATTGAAAACCAGGAAGCACTGGACAAATTTTCTTTCTTAGTATGTGACTCGTCAGAAATTCACAACCACGACCTCACTACTATGAATCGGATCCTGAACCTTTAGTTCAAGCCTCAAATGCGTGACTCGTAGAACAATAATTCAGTAACTAGTAGTTTGGAAGTTTAACTTCTAACAATTCGTAATATCGTGCAACTATTTTTCGATGCAATGGTCTAGAGGTTGAGAACGGAGGTCTTGAGTCTTATCCCTAGTAATGGGGTGATCAGAACCATATGTTCAATACTTCATTTACAAATACTCCATCAATTGTCTTAAACTTCATTGTTTTATCTTTGCCATAACCATTGCACTTCGTTCCTATTCTCATCCCAACCTTCTATTACCAGGTTTTCCACTCCTATTCAGTGCTAAATACTACTTATATCTGTTGATATAATCAACATTCTTTGAATTTTGGTATCAATGAAATATGATATCCAACGTAATCAACCTTATCATTATCAAAAGAAACATTCACACACAAAAAGAAACAGACTGTCAAAATTAAAACAGAAAATAGAGAAATGAATACCTAACTGATTTGAATGTAAATATTTCGCAACATATTTATCATTTCAACAGAGTTGTGAATTTTTGATTTTTAACACTAAAATCATTCATATCAGAAGCGGGTTTTGTGGATATTATAGTGATTTCATTAGTTCAGATCATGAATCAATTGAAGTTAGATCACCATGAAAAACCTGTAAGCACTGGACGGCCGTTTCGTCCTTGTATGGGACTCGTCAGTGGCAGTGCGCATCCACTATCATGCCTCGCGAGATTCCGACCCAGGACATAACAGTCTCGCGCGCGAGCACTTAACCACTAGATCACTGATCCGACTGTCATCCAACGATGTTAATGTCTAACTTCAACCGATACACGAAATTGAGCGACTCAACCACCAACGTCTTCTGTGAGTTACTATCTCACAACAGACCAGGTCGAACTCCACTGGTTACTGCTTCTCACTAGAACTCCAGGAAATACCTCTTGAAGTCAGTCACTAGTGAGCATATGTTGATAAATATCAGAAGGGGGTGTTGTGGGTATTATAGTAATTTTAATAGTTGAGATCATGAATCAATTGTCCAAAATATTTAATATTTAGTGCAAGTTAAAAATCATGTCAAAGCATAAATATTAGATAGATGATTGAAAGTAATTAGTGAGAAATGCTGTTTGATATGGTGATAGTCGGTATTCACCAATGAGTTATACCTTTAATTTTGGCGGAAATGATTTTCATTAGTGTATTGAAATCCATGATACCCAGCTCCGCAATGTGAGACTTCATCATAGAGCCAACGACATTTTTTAGGACTAAAGTACTTAGTCTTACAGTTCCCTCTGTGGGAGTGCGTTCGAACCCCATTACTGACACTAGGCTTATTACCCCAAATCCTGTGGTACGGCCGACAGTGGAAAGAGTCAGCTCTCCATCTCCAAATCCTTTAACATGGACACGTGAAAACAACCACTGACAAGGAAGTCCTCCTCATTGCCTTCTCGCGGCATGGGTATTGTTTATAAGATTGAGAGGACGAAAAGTGTATATCCGATGATTTAACAAGGTTGATGGATACAAAAGATCCATCTAGTACAGCTGGAAATCCTTGATTCTAAACCAACACTACAGATGAGGTCAATTATCCTAAGGAAACAAATGGCGTATGAACCTAATATTGGTCACTGACTACCATGGGACTTGGCTGAATTATAATATTAACATAACAAACACTTATATCTATAAATACCCATGATTTTTTGTACATTTTGATTCTTATCTAACGGCCCCCGAATGCCCTGGTACGACCGAACATGGAGAGAGTCCGCTCTCCCTCTCGAATTGCTCTCACATGGCCACGCGTATATAGCCTCTGTCAGGGAAGTCCTACTCACTGCCTTCTCGTGGCGGGGGTGTTGTTTACGAAATTGAGAGGACGAAAAGCGAATGTCTGGCGCTTTAACCGGGTTGTTGGACACTGAAAGTCCACCTAGGGGAGTTGGGAAACCCTGATTCCAAGCCAACGGTGCACATGAGCTCCAGTATTGTGAGCTAACGAATGGCGTATGGACTAATTGTTGGTCACCGGCTACCATGGGACTGCATCTCCTCACGATCCTCCACTGCCTTGTGGATCAGACCTTTAGGCCAAAGGCTCCGGGTGTGTTCCCCTAAGAAAACCACGTGTTTCAGTTTGGGTACCTGGTCAGTATCACAGCACTCACACAAATCGAATGAGATTTGTGTGGCGCATATGTATCTTACCTAACAAGCATATTTAAGCAGTATATCATTTCGTGAATCAAAATCTTACTTCTAATTCCTAATCCTAATACTTTACATGAATTAATAATTCTATTTTAACCCTAGTAACTGATTAGAGTTTTTCAAAGCCGCCTTAATATCATCCATAAATTATAGTTGTGTTGCTAACTGTACGGCATCTAATGAATATAAATAATTCATTTAAAGGAGTATAGGAAAAAGGGGTAATTGATCAAGTTAGGTGTATAGGTGACTATGAAGATTGTTATTTTTACACAATGGGACCACCCTATCTACTTACATGTCGTTAATATTAGACTCAATAAATATAGCGGTATGAATAAGTAAACAGCCTCATTTCAATTTATGTTACACAATAAATACTTTAATGACATGTTAACAAGTTAAAAAAAAATGAAGGAGGGAGGGGACATAAATCATTTTATTTGTGTGTTGGATGGGATACGGCCTAGATACACAAAAGGAAGCAGGCGGTCAACTTAGGAGGCCACACACCTAGACTATGATTTGCTAGTCTAATCTACTAGACAGTGGAGTAACGTCAAGATATGCAATCCCATGATAATCAGTAACCAACAATAGGTTCATGTTCCATTTATTTCCTTTGATATGGGAACCTATGTTCACCATTGGTTTGGAATGAGGATTTTCCAACTGCCCTAGATAGATCTTCCGTATCCATCATCCCGATTAAATCATCGGATATTCACTTTTCGTCCTCTCAATTTCATAAACAACACCCTCTCCATGAGAACGCACTGAGTAGGTTTTCCCTGTTAGTGGTTGTATGTACGTAGCTATGTGAAATCATTTGGAGATGGAAAAGGAAATATAAACACTATTTATGTTACACATATTGAATTCAACTCTCTGTCAGTCCAATAATTTGTATTGATATTCCTTGAGTTTTATTTATATTAAGTAGTGTAGTTGCCTACTTAATTACATATGATATCCCTCATCGAGGAGCATAGGCTGCCTATCAGCACTCTCTATCCAACCCTGTCATGGGCGATCCTTTCCAGTTGTATCCAGTTGTTATTCATCCTTTTCATGTCTGCTTTCAATTCCCAACATAGTATGTTCTTTGGTCTTCCATTCAGGAGCTCAAGTTAGCGCTTGTCTGAAGTTGCAGTTTAATGATATTCGCAATGTGTGTTCTATCCAACTTCAGCTTTTCCTAATTTTCTCTTCAGCTGGAAGTTGGTTTGTTCTTTCGCACAGTAAGCTGTTACTAATGGCATCATAAAATTTTTAAGCAACCAATTATCAAGACATATTCAATTATGAATTTCTACAAATAACTAGTCAATCCTCCTAACTTTTAATTGATTTTACCACGATGGGATTTTGTGGAGATTGTAGTAATGTAATAATTGAGTTCATTAGTCAAATGAAGCTAGACCACAAAGGAAAACCTAAATGCACTGAACGGCCATTTCGACCTAGAAGGTGACTCCTCAGTGGCAGTACGCATCCACGAATCTCGCACTCATTATCCGTACTCAGGACCTATCGGTTACGCACGCGAACGCCTAACCTCTAGACCACTGAGTTGTCATCCGACGGAGTTAATGTCTAACTTCAACCAATCCAAGAAAGTAATTAATTTTCTTAATAATTAAAGAATCTTTTCACCTTTTAATCTAGTCGAGTGTAATAATGGACAAAGTAACATTCTATTATAAATAGTCAGAAGAAAAGTAATAAACTTTTTTTTGACGTCCGCTTTTTGTTCTAGTCGGCACTAGTCAACAATGAAAACTTATGTACCCAATGTAGACCAAACTAGCATCATTCTGCTGTACAAGTCATCAGTAGGTAAGTTGACATGCTCTTAAATTCCTGTAGGACAAAGATATTTACCCTATTGTTATATCTTATAGGTTGAACGCTATATTCAGATCCTAAGCTATTCGGATAACCCCAGGCTAGCACTACTCTGCGACTTGAACACCAGTGAGAAAACACGAGTATGAGAGAAGTACTTTACTACAAGGTTCATTTATGTACAGAAAAACAGGGGTTTTATAGTAATTAAAAGACCTTGAGATTCCATAGTAGCAGTATGTTAAACAGCCAATCAGGACCTCGTTATTTTAATAGCATAGCTTCTAACTAATCGCTGATTGGTTGGGCTCTTTATGAGCCTCTGAAGGCTCTGATAGAGTTTACTGTAAGCCGACTTAACACCTATATAATAAAGAACGTCATGAGGGTTCATTTCTGACAGGAAGCATCAACTCTTTCAAAAATACAGGCCAATCAATCATCACATCTATACCATGATATGCTTCATCCCGACTTCCTACAATCAACTATATATGTGATATCAAATCACTTAGGTCAGTAGGTATATTTCAACTTGATCAATCGAATTCATTCAACACTGCTTATATATACTTCACTTAAACTAAAGACTATGTTGTCATGTGTCCATATCAACTTATCACTTTAAGTGATGAAACTTAGTACCTTCAAATAATTTCCAACAAATCTGACTTTTATCAATAAGAGGATTTATGTAAACTGTATTATTTTTCAACGGTTAGATTCACGAGTCCATCTAATCTAGACCACCATTGATAACCTGCAAAACACTGGACGACCGTTTCGTCCTAGTACGTAACTCCTCAGCAATGCACATTTACGATCCATATTATTTATGGAAGACGAAGCTTATATATATGTAAAACAACCCTAAACACTTAATGAGCCGAGTTACTCTTGATCGAAATGCATATATATATATATATATATATATATATATATATATATTTCAGAAGCGGTTTTTGTGTATATTTCAATATTTTTATAGTTGAAATCATGAGTCGATTGAAGCTAGACCACCATGGAAAACCTGGAAGTACTGGACGGCCGTTTCGTCCTATTATGTTGAACGGTCGTTCAACTTCGTGGATTGGTTGAAATTGGACATTAACACTGTTGGATGACGACCGACTTGGTGGTCTATCGGTTAAGTGCTCCGGCGTGAAGCTATGAGCTTCTGCGTTCGAGTCTCGCGGCTGCAGAATTGCGGATGCACACTGCCACTGAGGAGTCCCATAATAGAAAGAAACGGTCGTCCAGTGCTTCCAGGTTTTCCAGGGTGGTGTAGATTCAATCAACTCATGATTTCAACTATGAAAAAAATATATTTGATAAGATTAGTCTAAATGATGGATGCAAATAATTTTTTTTCGCCTCTCTCATTGCATGACATCTGACATTCTCAGACAGAATGTTCTTCTTTAGCTTAAATGTACACATATCACTCAAGTACATTTCAATCTTAGTTCATGGGAAAGTTACCATCTGACAAGAAAATTTTTCCTTTGTCTACTTTTAGTGTTTATATATTGACATTAGAATTAAATCGTTACTATTTTTAACTCTATTCACTTAGTGAAATTTAAACAAACAATTTACTTAATATAAGTAAAGATAGATGTTGGCTAGAAATGGAATCCAGGATACGCGTTTCATCCTATTTGGTACTCGTCAGCTAGATGGGCCTATATCTCAGAGTTGATATTCACTCTGGGAATTATACCAAGTGCCGTTCACAACAAACGCTGTAACTCGATCCATTTATTTATTGAGTCCTGATAGCCATTCCAATGCTAGCCACTATCCATCTCTATATATATCCATCTCAATATTAGTACGGAATTGAGCAACCGTTCATCGGGTCTGTTGTGTGATAGTAACTCATTGAAGAAATTGGTGAATGGTTGCTCAAGTTCGTGGATTAGTTAAAGTTAGACATTAACAATGTGTGGATGACGGCCGGCTCAGTGGTTTAGAGGTTAAGCGCTCACGAGCGAGACTGATAGGTCCTGAGTTCGATTCTCACGAGGCGGGATTGTGGATGCGCACTGCTGAAGAGTCCCATAATAGAACGAAACGGCCGTCCAGTGCACCAATGTTTTCCATGGTTGTCTAGCTTCAATTGACTCATGATCTCAACTATATAAAATTACTGAACTCTCCACAAAACCCCTTCTAGTCAGTGTAATGTGACAGGTTTCGTTTTTTATGTTCTGATGAATTACATGAATTACATTTGCTGAGGTCATTGTAAGATAAACGTTTTTTCATAAAACTCAGCTAGTCTTTAAAAAAATATCTTGATTATTGGTATAGTACAGATGGATATATTCACCGTAAGGACTGATATTCTTAATGATAGATTAAATAATTTGTTTCTAACGTTTCTTGTATCAAAGTTTTGTTCTCTGAGCTAGGTGGTTTTGTCATGAAGGTTTCATCGTTCTTCTGAATGACATCATCATCAGTAGAATAATGAAAGCTCCACGACCAAACCATTCACCTCAGAGAACAAAACTTCATCAAAATCATCCACCTGAGTTACTCCAAAATCTCAATTATTTATTTATTTAAATTCATGAACATTGATAAAAGGAGACACCATATAGATATACACAACATAAATCATTTGATTAGTGTGAGGAATGAGATACTGTTCGGGTGCACAAACCGAAGCAGGTAGTTTTCTTAGAGGACCACACTATGAGCCTTTAACCTACAGGTATAATCCACAAGGTAGTGGAGTGACTTTCCCCACTCCCAACCGTATCATGGCATTTTAGGGCCTAAAATCTGAAAATCAGTATATAATTAGAAGGTGAATTCCTTCGGAATTTAAGTTTACATTAGTCAACGTAGTCTAATATACATTGTTTCCCCTTACATTAAAAGCACTCATGTGTTATTTTCGACAAAAAATAACAAAGACACAACATATATAGTTGATTACATCAGTCAATTAAAACTAGATCATTATGGAAAACATGGAAACACTGAATGACCATTTGGTCCTAGTATAGAACTCCCTTCTGATAAAACGTATTTGCAGATTGATGGAAATTCAGTTGGATTTACAATTTCAAAAGAAACATCTAATAAGAGACCCAACTACATCACAAGACAAGCCCTCACATGGGATCTTGAAGGCCGAAGGAGAAGAGGAAGATACAAGAACACATTACTACGAGAAATGAAGACAGACATGAGAAGAATGAACAAAAGTTGGATAGAACCAGAAAAGAAGGTCCAGGACAGAGTGAGTGGGTTGAAGAATGCTGGTCAGCGGCGTATGCTCCATTAGGAGTAACATGCGTAAGTAAAAAAAGGAAAGAGAAAATTACATCATGCTTCATAATAGCTACACACGTTTTAATAGGCTATTGGAATTCAGTTAGTATGAAACCTTTTGAGATTAAGATGTGAAGGCACGGATCATTAAAACATGAGCAGTATATCTACATTTGGAGAACATTTGGAACTCATAACAACTGTAGGTCAATCAACACCAAGATCAGAAATTTCAATACAAATTTCAAGACAGTTCTACTGTATGGGGTGGAGACGTTGAGAACTACGAAAGCCATCATCCAGAATATACAAGTGTTTATTAACAGTTGTCTATGCAAGCTACTTCGGATCCATTGGCCAGACACTATCAACAGCAAGGTACTGTGGGAGAGAACGTACCGTATATCAGCGGAAAAAGAAATGAAGAGGAAGCGTTGGGAATGGATAGTGCACACTAAGAGGAAAGCAATCAACTGCGTTACACGACAAACCCTCACTTGGAAGACCAATGAACACATTATGTTGAGAAATGGAGACAGAAATGAGAATAAACAAGAATTGGATAGAACTAGAAAGGAGGTCGAGGACAGAGTGTATTGGAAAATTTTAGTCGGCGGCCCATACGCCATTGGAAGTAACAGGCCTAAGTAAGTAAGTAAGTAAGGAAAGAAGGAAGGAACCTTTTGAACAGAAAAGGAACAAATGTAATTATACACTACCCTTCTATTACCAAAAAAATAGACGCATTATGAAACTGATTAATATGAACTACTTTGACAGTACCATAAAATAAAAAAAACTCAACTTCCTTCCATTCTGTTTGCGTTAGTTTTCCATGGATTTCCGTTGTCATTTCATTGAAATAGTTGTCAGTTGACATAATGTCATAGAGGGATTTTTAAAAAAAAACACATTACACTACAATTAAACATAGTTGATACATGACAACTAGACTGATTAATTTTGTTTGGTGTTAGGAGGAAATTGACTCCATTGGATTCATATGGATATTCCATTTTTGTAAATGACTTATAATCAGTCTTATAAATAGGTTAGTTGGTTTTATGAGGATACGTTTTTCGAATACTTACTTAAATCTGTGGCTCTCAATGGAACATAGGCCGCTAACCAGCATTCTCCGATACACTCACTCTGTCCTGGACCTTCCTTTCTAGTTCTATCCCATTTTTGTTCATTGTTCTCATGTCTGTCTCCATTTTTCGGTGTAATGTGTTTTTTTTGTCTTCTTCTTCCAATTTGGCCTTCAGGATTCCATGTGAGGGCTTGTCTTGTGACAAAGTTGCGTGATTACCTCAATGTGTGTCCTATCCACTTCCAGCACTTCTTTCTGATTTCTTCCTCCTCTGGAATCTTGTTTGTTCTCTCCCACAGTAGGTTGTTACTGATAGTCTCTGGCCAACGGATCCGAAGTATCTTGCGTAGACAACTATTAATAAACACTTGTATATTCTGGATGATGGATTTCGTAGTTCTCCAATTTTCCGCTCAATACAGTAGAACTGTCTTGAAATTTGTATTGAAATTTCTGAGTTTGATGTTGGTTGACAGACAGTTTTTTTACAGTTCCAGATGTTATTCAGTTGTAAATATGCTTCTCTCGTCTTTCTGATCCAAGCCTTCATATCTGCATCAAATCCACACATGCAACAAAAACATTTGAAATCCTGAATAAAGGGAATACTAAGAACACAAGGAAACGTTTAGAAGTTTGTCATTCAGATCAACCAGCAATTATTAAACACATTAAAATCTATTCAATCTGTCAAGCAACCGGGAAAACTATGAACAAATGTAACATCAGTAATCAGATCACTGGGAGATACAATCAAAATAAAGATGCAGATAATAATAGGTTAAAGATCAGAAATAACCAATCAAGATCAAAGTCGGCAAGAAAAGATTTTGGTCATATTTAGTTAAATCCGAATACTTCAATTTTAACGAATGAGAACATAAGCTGGGCCAATCAAATGTATCAGAAGTGGGTTTCATGAGGATTTTTGTAATTTTATATAGTTTAGATCATTAGTCAATTGAAGCTAGATCACTATGGAAAACCCGGAAGTATTGGACGGCCGTTTCGTCTTATTGTAGGACTCTTCAGCAGTACGCATCCACGATCCCGCCTTGTGGGATAAAATGCTTCATTTCCTAACTATTCATCAATTGTTTCAGATTTTGTTTCTATAACAATCACTCCCTGTTCCCGTTCTCTTCCATTAGGTATTTTCATCCTTCTGCTGCCAGACATTCCACTTTCAATTGTTGTTGCATACTACTTATAACTATCAACATAAGTAGCATACACGGCACACTTCTAGATGAAGTTTTCGTTGATGATATTGTTCAGAAGAACGTTGAAAGATCTACGACCAAATCATCGAGTTCAAAGAACAAAACTTCACCAAAATAATCCATATGAGTTACAAATATTCTCCACTATCTAAGAAAAGCAACTAAAATGAAAGTAAGAGTTTGCAATGTACTCCTCAGTGAAGATCATGCTATTATATACAGTGCTGAACGAAAAATTATTAAATATTGCATTCATATTAGGACATCATGAGAGAGATACAATACTAATTCACGGAAATGTCATCTATTCCAACTTTCACCATAACGAAATTGTCATTATCCATTTTAAATGTAACAACAGTAAGAGAACGATAAAATTCTGCTCTAAGTTCTATCTAGTCCACTGAATAAAGTCAGTCAAAACTATCATTCATTATTTAGCAGAGAGAAAATTTACTTAACTCTTTGAAAGGAACGATGTATGGTGGCTAACAGTGTAATATGGGATGCGCACTTCGTCCTATTTTGGTCACGTTAGCTGGATGTACCTGTAGTAAGTGGCTATCAGAGCTCAGTAGCTAAGTGGATAACGTGATGGCGTTTGAAGCAAGCGGTAATGGGTTCGAGTCCAGGAGTGAACATCAACTCTGAGATGCAGGTACATCTAGCTGATGAGTCTCAAATAAGACGAAACGCGCGTTCTGAATTCCATTGTTAGCCACTATCCATCCTTGCTTATAATGCTTGTGAATTAAAGCCCTATCGAGGTAATCCGAACAGTATGCACATATGCCAATAAGGGACAATGGCAAGATTCAAACAACAACAAAGTGTTCAAATGACTTATTAACGTTTACTAACAATATATCCTTTAAGTAATTCAAATAATAAATTTCACTTTTTTCAAGTGTTCAACAATAACAGACAGTTTAAAATTTAGATTGATATCATGAATGAATCAATGTTAGACCTCTGTTGAAAACCCGGACGGTTGTTTCGTCCTAGTATAAGACGCTCACCGCTGAAGAGTTCCATAATGAGACGAAACGTCCGTCCAGTGTTCCCAGGTTTTCCGTAGTAGTCTAGCTTCAATTAACTCGTAAATTCAACTATTAGATTACTATAAACTTCACAAAACCTCATTCACATTATAATTATATGTCAAAAATTTCGACAACCAGCATTTTTGTTATCTCATTTCCAAATCAATCATTTTTGCGACAACTAACTTCGTCATAAGGATTGATAGATAGTGGCAAGAAGTAGAATCTAGAACGCGTGTTTCGTCTTATTTGAGACTAGTCAGCTGGATGTACCTGCATCTCAGAGTTGATGTTTACTCCACAACTCGAAACCAGTACTGCTCGTTTCAAACGCCATCACGTTATTCACTCAGCTACTGAGTCCTAATAGCCACTTGCTTATGCAATGGGAAAGTCCTATTATGAGCTTTCATTTGACCTAATGATTACTTGTATACAATTTACTATTCTCAATCTATTAGTAACAATCTCCCACATTCACAGTCATTTTTTGAATGAAGAGTCCCATACTAAGACGAAATGATCTTCCAGTGCATCCAGGTCGTTTAGCTTCAATTAACTCATGAATTCAACTATTAGATTACTATAAACTTTACAAAAATTCTTTCACAAACCAATATTCTTTTCACCCCTGTTCCCAACTGATCATTTTTTCATAACAACCAAAGTCTTTTTCCCTCTCATTCTAAATTCCTTTTCAAGCACATCCTTTTCTTCATTAGTATCATCATTTTTGTCATTATTATATTCTCTCATTGAAAATTTAACATTTCCGGTTGCTACGGTGAAAAGATTTTTTTAAAATTTTTCATTCTGCAATGTATCATAGACAATTTGATAGACGATTATGTAATTGACTCTCTATAAGTCTATCAAGATAGTGTGAAATACGTTTATGATTCTAAATAGAGTGAATAGGAAATGAAGATGATTTTTTGAGAATAAAAAGGTCTCCTTTGAAAGCTTTGCTTTATAATATATTAGTGATAAGAAACAAATCTACTAGTATGCAAAGATGGATAATGGCTAGCAGTGGAATCCAGTTTGACGCGCGTTTTGTCCTATTTGAGACTCGTCAGCTAGATGTACCTGCATCTCAGAGTTGATGTTCACTCTTGGATTTGAACTCAGTAGCTTTCGCTTCAATAAGAAACTGACCAGTTGCAGTCCTAAGCATCAATGGAAAGATTCAAACCAACACTTCCTTCTCATTTCTCCCTCCACTGATATCGAGTTTGTTCTTTCCCACAGAAGATTGTTGTTGTTGCTGTTGATATTGTCAGTGTCTGGTCAATGGATCCGAAGTATCTTGCGTAGACAACTGTTAATAAACACTTGTATCTTCTGGATGATGGTTTTCGTAGTTCTCCAGGTTTCCGCTCCGTACAGTAGAACTGTGTTGACATTTGTATTGAATTTTCTGACATTGGTGTTGGTTGACAGACAGTTGTTTTGAGTTCCAGATGTTCTTCAATTGTAGATATGCTTCTCTTGTTTTGCTGATCTGCGCCTTCACATCTGCATCAGATTTGTATAGATTGTAGTAGTTTTCATATTAGAATTCATGAGTCAATCTAATCTAGACCATCATTGAGAAACTGAAAGTACTGTACTGCTGTTTTGTCGTCATATGTAACACCTCAGAAGTGCGCATCCACTATCGGTCACCGTTGGATGCCGGATCATCGGTCTAGATATTAAGCGTTCAAGCGTGAGACTAGTGGTCATGGTCTCGAGTCCATTTGGTGCATGATCGTGGATGTGCACCACCCATACTAGAAATAAACGGCATTACAGTAGTTTCAGGTTTTCAGTAGTGGTCTTGCTTAGATTGATTTATGGATTCAACTAATAGTATCAACTTAAAAATAACAATTGAAGTGAAATAATACTCATCTCATCGTTTGTTCACTGAAGAAGCGATAAGAAAAAACATGAAATATGATATTTTTCTCTCCTCAGTTATAATATTAGACATTCATATGAAACATAAATGACAAGTGAAAGAAAAAAACCCTGTTGTTAAGTAGTCCTGACTGAATAATTGATAGAAAACCAATATGTAGTATTGGTTTAGAATCAAGGTTTTCCAGCTGTCCTAGATGGATCATCCATATCCATCAACCTAGGTTAATCATCAGATATTCGCTTTTCGTCCTCTCAATTTGATAAACAATAATCCTGCCGCGAGCTGGCGGTAAGTAGGTCATGCTTTTCAGTGGTTGTATACACATGACTATGTGAGAGCATTTAGAGAGGGTGAGTTGATTTTTCCCCCACTCACGCCCATATGATGGAATTAGGGGGCTTAAACTGTTGTTGTAACAGTAATGTTAATTTTTAGTTTCCTGTTGAAATGACTATTCAACTGTATGTTTCCTTCTTATTTCGTTTAATCTTATTGTTATAAGTTAGTGAACTTAACCATATCTTATTCAGTTGCAACAGTCTTCATAACATTCCCCCCCCCTTAGTTTTTTTTTCTCTTTACGACACAATACCATTTTATGTATCTAATTAAGTATGTATCTATGTATGTATGTATGTATGTGTGTGTATGTGTTACTGTATCTATCATATCTCTCAAATCAAATCTACCCTGAATATCCTACCCTTAAGTCTTTCATCTTTCAGGGCTTAAATTCAGTTCAACTGATGTAATCAACTTACTTATCATGTTCTATGATATGATGTAATCTGTAATTTTTGATTTCAAATTAGATGAGGACTATTGTCCTAATATAGAAACAACTAGGTTATACACATCTATCTGTCTCTCTCTCTATATATATATACATAAGAAGTAAAGGTACGATTCATTCTTGATTATCTAACATGTATGCTAGTTCATTTAAACAAGAAACTAGGTAGATAATATGAAATAATTTCAAAAGATAGTGGCTATAAATGAAATACTTACTTACTTACTTTACTTTCGCCTGTTACTCCCAATGAAGCATAGGCCGCCGACCAGCATTCTCCAACCCACTCACTATGTCCTGGCTGCGCCTTCTTTTCTAGTTCTATCCAGTTCTTGTTCATTCTTCTCATGTCTGTCTCTATTTCTCGGCGTAATGTGTTCTTTGGTCTTCCTCGTCTCATTTGGAATACAGGATTCCATGTGAGGGCTTGCCTTGCGACGCAATTGGGTGATTTCCTCAAAGTGTGCCCTATCCACTTTCAGCGCTTCCTCCTGATTTCTTCCTCCGCTGGAATCTGATTTGTTGTCTCCCACAGTAACTTGTTGCTGATAGTGTTTGGCCATCGGATCCGAAGTATCTTGCGTAGACAACTGTTAATAAACACTTGTATCTTCTGGATAATGGCTTTTGTAGTTCTTCACGTCTCCGCTTCTATACAGTAGAACTCTCTTGACATTTGTGTTAAAAATTCTGATCTTGGTGTTGGTTGACAGACAGTTGTGTTGAAATGTAGATGTTCTCCAGTTGTAAATATGCTGCTCTTGCTTCCCCTATCCGCGTCTTCACATCTGCATCATATCCACCGTGTTCATCAATGATACTACCCAGATATGTAAAAATTTTCACATCCTCCAAAGCTTCTCAGTCAAGTGTAATTTGATTGGTGCATATTGTGTTGTATTGGAGAGTCTTGTATTTCCCTTTGTTTATATTGAGACCTACTGCTGCTGAGGCTGCTGCTACACTGATCGTTTTCTCCTGCATTTGTTGTTGCGTTTGTGATAGAAGAGCAAGATCATCCGTGAAGTCTAAATCGTCAAGCTGCATCCTGCCTGTCCACTGTATCCCGTGATTTCCTCCAATCGTTGACGTCTTCATGATCCAGTCGATCACCAGGAGAAAGAGAAAGGGTGAGAGTAAGCAACCTTGCCTAACACCGGTCTTTACTTGAAACGAGTCAGTGAGTTGTCCTCCGTGGACGATTTGGCAGTTTAGTCCATCATAGGAGTTCCGTATGATATTGACTATTTATAAATGGAACACAGGACGTGTGCTTCGTCCTTTTTGGGGCTCGTAATTTGGATGTACCTGCATCTCAGAGTTGATGTTCATTCTGGGAGTCGAACCCAGTACCGTTCACTTCAAATGCCATCACGTTATTCACTTATCTAATGATTCCTGATAGTTACTACTTATAGGAAGATACATATAAACAACATCAAGTGAATGATATTAATTATTTTTAAGTGTTAGAACCTTGTGTTATTGATGATAGGGATTAAATTTTAATAAATCTCTATTTCCTGGAGTTCTAGTGAGAACAAGTAACCAGTGGAGTTCAATCACATCTGTTGTTGAGATATCAAATCACTGAAGACAAGTGGTAAAAGTTGCTCAAACTTCGTGGATTGGTTGAAGTGAGACATGAACACCGTTGGATGACAGGAAGTTCAGTGGTCTATCGGTTAAGTGCTCTGGCACGAGACTGGTAGGTCCTGCGTTAGAATCTAGCGAGTCGGGATACGCACTGCCATTGAGGAGTCCCTCACTAGGATGAAACGGCCTTCCAGTGCCTGCAGTTTTTCCATGATGGTCTAGCTTCAATTGACTCATGATTTCAATTATCAAAATACTGAAATCTCCACAAAACCTCTTCTAATCTAAAATCTCTATTGGTATATGTTCATCCTGAACAGATTAATAAGATATTGCTATCAGATCAAAAGTATTATTTCAATCTGTATAGTGTGACTAGTAATTGAATAGAAAATGCATGCATTGTCGTATTTAGAGGGATGTACCTGCATCCTAAACGTGTATTAGTGTTTATTCCTAACCTGAAACTCTGTGTATTACAACCAGGGTGTCGATTACTGACCTACTGAATTCAGATAGTCATTGACTTCTGAAACAGGAATCAATGTTAATTCTAAATGGTGAATTCAAAATAACAAGAAACCTAAGTGATGAAATCTACTGCTAGCCACTATCCAAGTCTGAAAAGAATAATGTTTGTGAATTCACGGCAATACTGTGACAGTCGATCCAAAATGTAGATCAAATATAGTCCACAAAATCAATAACGAAAGCAACCAAACCTTATCAAGCGAAATAATACAAACTCTATATGCAAAGATGGATAGTGGCTAGCAGTGTAATCCAGAACATGCATTTCGTCATATTTGGGACTCGTCAGTTGGATGTACCTGCATGTCAGATCTGATGTTTATTCCAGGACTCAAACCCAGTACCGTTCGCTTCAAATGTCATCGCATTATCCACTTACCTACTGAGTCCTGATAGCCACTTGCTTGTACAGTGGAGTGAAGTTTAAATTAACTTGATGTTGTTTACTTGTATTTGTTAATCAAAAACCGTTTGTCTGTATTAGCTCAATTATAGATTCTTTGTAATTTCTTTGTTATGATGCTGTATCCAAGGCATACTGATACACAAAATTTGGTTTCACGCGTAAATACCCAACTTCTAAACCTTTGAGCTGGTATCCATCGGTGTTAGTGTCTAACTTCAAACAACTATCCAAACCTTTTTCATTCACAATGATGGATAACTATCTCACACTTGACATAGTTGTACTCCACTGGTCACAGCTTCTCACTTGAACTCCACGAAATACATCTCGAAGATGGTCATTAGTAAAGAAATAATAATTATCAGTATGGGTATTGAATATATTGTCAATTTTATTTATTAAGATCACTAAAGGAAAAAGAGTCCTGTACTAGAATGAAACGTCTATCGAATGCATTCAGGTTTTTAGTAATTATCTTATTTAGATTGGTTTGTGATCTCAATAAAAAAAACTTGTTTACTTCGACTTACATAACCTGTTTACTAAAGATACATACTGAATTACTTCTGTTGTTAGTTTACTTACTTACTTACTTACTCCTGTTACCCTCGTGGAGGAGCATAGGTCGCCCACCAGCACTCTCCATCCAACTCTGACCGAAGCAATCCTTTCCAGTTTTTTCCAGTTCTTAATCATCCTTTTCATATCCGCTTCAATCTCTTGGCGTAATGTGCTCTGTGGCCTTCCTCTTTTCCACTTCCCTTCCGGATTCCAAGTTTCAGATGGCCTCGTAATGCAGTTTGATGGGTTTTTTTTAAATGTATGTCCGATCCACTTCCAACATCTTTTCCTAATTTCCTCTTCAGTTAGAAGTTGGTTTGTCCTCTCCCATAAAACGCTATTGCTGATAGTATCCGGCCATTGAATCTGTTGTTCGTAACAGACACATTAAAAAAAAGAAAAACCAGTCACATTTTATGGAACACCGTGAGTTGGACTGCACTTCAATACCAGTCTTTATCCATCTATTAGTCAATAAGGTTGTGTTAATGGTTTTTATATCTTGATAATACGGCTACACACTTAGTTGTAAATATCAGCTAGTTCCTGGCATTCATTTCAATTACCATACTGTACTATCATATTTATTAACCAACTTTCTCTCTCTATTTAGTTTACTTTTATTTTAATCCGACGAATGATTACTGTAGTAGAGACACTTTGGAAGTGGGAGCACATTAAACAAAAAGACAGTTGAGTAGTTCGGTTTCTTAAGAATGTTAAGGATTTCATGAACAAAGGGAATGGGAACAGAATATGTGCATTGCTGTATTAAACCAGCTGTCATATGGGGACGATCAATTCATTGTTCAGTTCGAAATTACAGAACATCTTCATAAATTATGAAAATCGTAGATCGGATATCTTATTTGCAAATCGATTGTGTTTTGCATTCTTTATGATTCTTCCAATTCTCAATTCCTTTGTGTTTCTCATTTTGTTTTCTCTAGTTTAATCTTCCCAATCTTATTTTGACAGGTATTCCACTTTTGATTAGTGTTACATACTACTTATATCCGTCGATTTAAGTAATATACATCACATTGTTAGTAGTTGAAAGAGTTTTGTAAAGGATAAGATTGAGGGACCTCATATAAATAAAATAAAGTATATAAGCTTCGAGATGTATCAAAATACCACTACAGAAAACTTTAATCTACATCTACTTTTTCATTTTACTTCAGCATCCAAAAAGGGGAGCTTTCAAGGATGATTGAAGATTCAATTTAATCGATCAGTTGCTTCTAGAAGTAAGTATCAGTACTATTTATTTGTTTATCTGAATACATAAATATTGGTACAAGGGATCACCGAATACGTATGCGCCACACGAGTCACTTGATTTGTGTATGGACTGTGATACTATGCAGGTGGTTTACTTAGTAGTTCACACTCAAAGCCTTCGACCTAAAAATCTAATCGACAAGATAATGGAGCAACGTTAGGGGATACAGTCCCATAGTAGCCGGTGACCAACAATAGGTTCAAAAGTCACTTGTTTCTTTAGGATCCTGGATCCCATGTGCACCTATGGTTTGGAATCAGGATTTCACAACTCACCTGGGCGGATCGTTTGTATTCCCCGATCCGGTTTAAGCCCCTATCATACATTCGCTTTTCGTCATATCAATTTCGTAAACAACACCCCTGCTGCTAAAAGTCAGTGAGTAGTGAAATTTTGTATTTTTGGGAAGATCGGTTAACTGATGGTTACAAACAAACAAATAGACTATGATACTGAATAAATATTTTGTATTGAAATCCTGAACTTATCTTAGTTAGACAATCATGGAAAGCCTGAAAACACTAGGCAGCCGTTTCATCCTACTATGCAACTCCTCAGTAGTGCACATCTATAACTTCACCTAAGATAGACCGTAGGTCCTGTGTTTGATTTCTGAGTTCAGTGTATCAATAAAATTCAATCATATCCTTAAACCCAGGATCTATCCGTCTCGCGCGCAAACGCTTAACTATTAGACCACTGAGCCAGCTGTCATTCAACGGTCTTAATGTCAAATTATCAAAAACAGATTAAACACTCTAATTTGAAAAGACTTCAGTAGTACACTTTCAAAAATCACTATACAAATATAAGTAGGGAACCCGAAATTGTACTGTGCCACTAAAAATCATTAGATCACAGTGTCGGAATTCAAAGATCTACACTTACTGAATATTGTTGTAATTTCATTGAACTTTAAAGACCTCTGTTAAAATTCCATTACAGTCATGGCAGTTTCAAAAGACATGATTGATGTAACATTAGATATCAGAGGTTATACAACTTTCTCATGTTCTAATGAAATGCTTATAAATTGTTTACAAAGTAAACTGAGATGGTGGAGAAGATTTGTAGCTCAAGTGGGTGATTTTAATGTAGGTTTGTTCTCTGAACTGGATGGTTTACTCGTGGAGATTTCATTGTCCTTCTGAATGACATCATCAGCACAAACTTCGGATAGAATTGAAGTGTTTGAATTTCTCCACATGTGATTCACAACTGTTTTCATTATGGACATATTATGTTATGAGGTCGTCTGAGTTTACCAATAATTAAACAAGCTTAACATTTTTGAACTACATGAACTACATGAATGTAAAAACAAAAAGAGCAAGTAGACAGTTTTTTATTGCCTAAATCATACCAGTGATATTGTGGTTTGTGTTACTGATGTTGACAGATATAAGTAGTATTGTAGTGTAATCTACTTATATCCATATAAGTAGTATATAATGAGGGTCAGTCATAGAATGTATTTCAGCAGAAGATCGATAAAGAAAGAACAGGAATGAAACGCGATTGGTAAGGAAATATATGAACAATGAAATCAGAGAAGATGGACTTATATTTGCAGAAGGAACAATTAAGACTATTGATTGTTATTTTGCAAATCAACTGCTGACTGTATCATTATTAGAATTTAGTGAGATAATCTGTAATTTGTGCTTAGATACATTCAGTTGTCCCCAACTAGTGTTCTATTCACTACAGTATGTATTGTGAATTGAAATTGAAATACTTAGTGGCAACAAATTAAGAAGATCAAAGAGAAGAGAACTAGAGAAGTAAGTGATTGAGATGGAAGCGAAGGGATAACAAGGTCTGAGACTGGTAATAGATATTTTGAATATATGAAGTATTCAATGTATGGTTGTCAGATTTCACTAAGTGATTCTATAGTTTTGTATTCAAATACATTTGTTTGTCGCCGCTTGCATTCTTGTTTACTACAATATATGCACTAGTATGGTACACTGATCAAGTATATATATAACATATGTATCTATTGAACAAAATGATCTTCATTATACTGATAGAATGTGATGAATAACAGAATGGGGGGGTTGTTAGTGTTTCATTTAATTACTTACAGATTTTCATGATAAATTATAATTCATCACTTTTAATGTGTGGAACAAAATCAATTGCTATGGTGATATGTGCAAATTAGATTCATCGATTGGTTAGTGGTTACTTGTTAATAGTTGTTTTAAATTACTTAGTATTCATTCAAGTACTTCACATAATCAAATTGTATATTAATTATCTACTTGAACACATAAATATTGGTACAAGGGGGCAACGAATACATGTGTGTAGGCTGTTATACTACACGGATGCCTAAACCGAAACAGATGGTTAACTTAGAGGGCAACACTCGGAGCCTTCGACCTACAGTTCTAATCTAAAAAGCAGTGGAACACGTAAGGAGATAAAGTTCCATGTTAGTCGATGAAAAACAATAGGTTGATACACTATTTATTCCCTCAGGAGCCTAAAGCCTCTGTGCACTATTGGTTTAAAATTAGTGTTTTACAACTCACCTGGGCGAATCCTTTGTATCCATCATCTAATTTAAAGCACCAGACATCCACTTTTCGTCCTCTCAATTTCATAAACACCAGCGCCCGCCGCTAGAAGGTAGTGAGTAGAACGTTCCTGACAGTGGTTGCATACTCGTGACTATAGGAGAGCATTTTGAGGGAGAGAAAGAGTTGGCTCTTCACATATTCGACCGTACCAGGGTATTCGGGGAACTAAGTATTATGCTGGAATCGCTTATCACTTATACTTGTAAAACAAGGAATCACCGTAATTCTCACAACCCGAACATAATGAGTTATCAGATAGTAAATCACTGAAGAAATTGATGAATGGTTGCTTAAACTTCGTGGATTGGTTGAAGTTAGACATTAACAACGTTGGATTACAGCTGGTTCAGTGGTCTAGTGGTTAAACGCTCGCGCGAAACTGATAGGTCCTGGTTTGGAATCTCGGAAGGTGGGTTCGTGTATGCGCACTGTCACTGAGGAGTCCCACAATAAAACGAAACGGCCATCCAGTGCTTCTACGTTTTCTCTGATGGTTTAGCTTCAATTAACTTACGATTTCAACCATATATATATCTTTATAATCAAAAATAGATATTGGCTAACAGTAGGATTCAAGATTCACGTTTCGTTCTATTTTGGGATTTATCAACTGGATAGATAGTTTACTTATACCTAAAAAGTCCAACATCCCACTGTTCTTATCAAAGGACATCATTTATTCAATATTAATCTAGAAAATTATATCATAAAACAAAAAAAAATCTGTCATTTATGTCCTTAGTTCTTTCATTCAATCTACCATTTTGTCAATCATTATAACATTTTACAAAATGTTCTTTCACTAAAAGGAAAAAAAGAAAATCACATTTTTTACTTTACCTTTTACATGAAATTCACTAAGTGTATTTATATATCACTCCCTTCTAAGGTTATTGTGATCCACATGTATGTTTCCCTCTTTCCCTTTCTTTCTCTGGTTGATTGTTGCCTTATTTCATTCTGTCATTGTATCAATGTTACAAACGATTGATTTCAATATTTATCCTAAATATTCTTAGATATTTCAACTAAATCATTCAAGGATTGGTTAAAGTTAAATATGAACATCGTTGGATGACAACCGGCTAAGTGGTTTACAGGTTAAATGTTCACTTGTAAGATTGAAGGTTCTTTGTTCGAATCCCACCAGTGAAATCATAAATGATCACTACCATTTTACGACGTGCAATGTTTTATGGTGTAGAAGTAAGTTGGAAGAAAGTTAGGGTGGTCAGACCAAAACATGGCATAAATCCATGAAATCACTGACAAGTGGACTGAGCTATGTCGTTAGGTGTAAACTACCTGGTTCGGATTCGTGAAAAGATAGCAATCGATGGTTTGATACCTTAAATGATATGGCTCAAAATCATTTGCAATGGCGAAAGTGTATCTACTCTTTATGTTCTACCAAATTCTAATCTTGTGAATCCTTCATGTCCCTTTCTTTTTTCTCTTTACAAATTTATTTCCCTGGATTATACTCCTTGAATAACATGTTCGAACCCTAATCTTTCCCATTACTGCTTATACTCCTACTACTTCTACCATTATGGGATTTGAATCGACAGCTGCATCCCTGTGTTAATGTAATATGGCAACTCGAACTGATGTACGTACGTACGAAGTTCTACGTTGTGACTAACTAACTACCACTGTGAAGTCCCATACTAGGACGAAACTGTTGTTCAATACTTTCAGGTTTCCTATGATCGTCTAACT
Source organism: Schistosoma rodhaini (assembly GCA_944470415.2). Classification (NCBI taxonomy): domain Eukaryota; kingdom Metazoa; phylum Platyhelminthes; class Trematoda; order Strigeidida; family Schistosomatidae; genus Schistosoma; species Schistosoma rodhaini. The sequence continues at coordinate 16,322,142 of OX104042.1, read as the reverse complement.
TTAATTGACTTATAAATTCAACTATAAAATCATTCGAAATATTTTTTTGTAAAAATTTTTAGATAATCGAATGAAATGAACACAATAAGGCAAAAAAGAGAGAAAGAGAGAGAGAGAGGGTAGGGTGAGTGAGTGCGAGAGATTGGTAACAGATCATTAGTAACTTCACTAAACTAAATAATAGGGATTTCAATCTCTTTTCACTTGGATGACAGTATCTACTATGGACAATCTATTGCATAACTCTTTACTCGATAGGTGTACACACACACACACCCATACACACATACATACAAGTATATATATATATATATATATACTTATAGATAGACGTAAATGTTTCTATGCTTGAATGTAGCAACTAATTCATATCGTTTAAAGGAATAGATTTAACTAGTTTTGTTTAAATTTAATTCTTTTTCTTCTACCAAAGAAAAATGGAAAACTAAACTATAATCCATGAAATAGTTCGTAAGAAATAAAGTTCCCATTTTGTATAGAGAAACAAAAAGAACACACTCACACACACACACACACACACAATAAACTGAATTGTCTATTATGATATGGATATAATTAATTGATTGAATGTTATATAATAATTCTAATTTTATTTACACCTGTTACCCCTCGTAGAGGAGGAGCATAGGCTGCTCAGCAACATTCTCCCATAGCAACTATCCTACAATCGATTTTGATTATGGTCAACTTTGGTTAAGCTCTTTTTATTAACTTACTTAACAGACTTCGTTATTTGGATAGTGACAATTTGCATATTATCTTTGTACTGTTATGACCACTAGAGTACCATGACACTCCAGTTAAAATGTTGATTGTTTAAGTATCATTCGATGACTTATCCTCCCCCTCATATACGCATGGAAGCGAATCCTATTATCAGCTTTTGGTTTGTTTTGCTGTGCCCTTATTAAATTTGACTATAAATTGCCCATGTAATTGTTTGTACTCGCTGATATTTGCTAATGTGCACAAAGCTTTCTGGCCTGTGTCAATTGGTAATAAAATTGTAGTTGCCGCTTCTCTTTACCTTTTGATTTTATACACCGTTAAGATTTGTATTATAACGATTATCGAGGTGAACGATTACCGAAGCATAGCACTACACTCCGTACAACTCTGTCCTGAGAAACCCTTTTCATATCTACTTCTATTTCCTGGCGTAATGTGTTCTTTGACCTTCCTCTTTTGCGTTTCCCTTCAGGATTCCAAGTTAGGACATATCTTGTAATGCATTTTGATGATTTCCTCAATGTATGTCCCATCCACTTCCAATGTCTTTTCCTAGTTTCTTATATAATAAAATGAAGGTTTGTAGAAATTGTAATAATTTAATGGTTGAATTCAAGAGTTGATTTAAGCTAGACCGATCAAGTCTTGTAATTAGCAAAGTATCTGCTGATCAACTTATATTACATCTTATCTATCTGAGGCAGTACATTAATGATCTCTAATCTACGCTGTCTTAGGAAATCCTCTCCAGTTGATTACAGTTACTATTCATCGTTTTCATGTCTTTTTTCAATAAATGATACAATGTACTCCTCGGTCTTCCTCTTTCCTGTTACTATTCAGGATTTTAAGTTAGTGCTTCTTTTATGATGAGTCTGATGATATTCTCAATGTGTATCCTATCCAACTCCAGTTTCTATTTCTAATGTCCTACTCAGATGGAAGTCGGTCGGTTCTTTTCCATAGTAGGTTGTTGTTGATGGTACCCGACAAACAAACATCAAGTATCTTGAGTAGACAATTGTTCATAGATACTTGTACCTATTTGATGATGTTTGTAGTAGTTCTCCACGTTTCGGCTTCGTACAGTAGGAATGTCTTGACGTTCGTATTGAAGATTCTCACATTGATGTTGGTTGAAAGACAGTTGTTTTGAGTTCCACATGTTCTCCAATTTTGAGAATGCTTCCTTTGTTTTACTAATTGCTGCCTTTACATCTGCATCGGATTCTTCTTGTCCATCAATGATGCTTCCTAGGTACACGAAAGTTTCCACCCCTTCAAGAGCTTATCAATCATGTGTGATTGAGTTGATGTTCTCTGTGTTGTATTTGAGGATCTTGGTTTCGCTCATGCTGTAGAATCTGGCTGTCTTCACCTGCATTTGTTGCTATCTGTGGGATGAAAGATTGAGGTCGTCTGCAAAGTCCAAATCATCTTGTTGAATCAAAGCTTTTCACTGTATTCTGTAGATCCCCTCTGATGTCAATGTCTTCAAAATTCACCAATAGAAGAAACAAAAAAAAATGTGTATTTCATCAAGGTTCCTTTTTATGGAATTTGGTTGTGAATCTCATCTCCTTGCCGCTTTCATTATCCGCTCTTGGGAGTGTCAGATACCCTAGATGGTCTCCAGATAATCTTAATCAACAAATACTTTCGTAAATAAAAGACTTGGATCAACTATTGTCACTGTTGGTTGCTACCAATTTTTTCTCTTTTCAAATTCACTTAATTTAAATGATTATTCAATCATTGCATAGAGACTAATGAATAATGAAACTAGACATAGTTATAGATAAACGGAAATAACTAACTAAATAGATCTATGTATATTCACTTTCTTTCAATGTTTCTCTTTTTTATACCCATTTAAATTCATGATTAATTTACTTAAAAAGTGTATTAGTAGTAGTAATAATGGGAAATGATTTATGATGTTATTGCAAAAGTTGAATCATAGTCTAGTTGAATGATAATAGACATTTAGGACTTCCTTTAATGTAATCAATGAAATACTTACTTACTTACTTACTTACTTACTTACTTACTTACTTACTTACTTACTCACTTACTTACTTACTTACTTACTTACTTACTTACTTACTTACTTACTTACTTACTTACTTACTTACTTACTTACTTACTTACTTACTTACTTACTTACTTACTTACTTACTTACTTACTTACTTACACCTGTTACTCCCAATGGAGTATAGGCTGCCTACCAGCATTCTCCAGCTCACTCTGTCCTAGGCCTTACTTTTTAATTCTTTCCAGTTTTTGTTCATTCTTCTCATGTTTGTATCCATTTCTCGGCGTGATGAGTTCTTGAGTCTTCCTCTTCTCCTTTGGCTTTGAGGATTCCATGTAAGGGCTTATCTTGTAACGCAGTTGAGTGATTTCCTCAATGTGTGTCCTATCCACTTCGAGCACCTCTTCCTGATTTCTTCCTCCACTGGAATCCGGTTTGCTCTCTCCCACAGAAGGTTACTGCTGATAGTCTCTGGCCAACGGATCTGAAGTATCTTGCGTAGACAACTGCTAATAAACACTTGTATCTTCTTGATGATGATTTTCGTAATTCTCCACGTCTCCACCCCATACAGTAGAACTGTATTGACATTCGTTTTGAAAATTCTAATTTTGTTGTTGGTTGACAGACAGTTGTTTTGAGCTCCAGATGTTTTTCAGTTGTAAATATGCTGCTCTTGCTTTGCCGATCCCCGCCCTGACATCTGAATCAGATCCACCGTGTTCATCAATGATGCTGCCCAGATATGTAAAGGTTTCCACATCCTCCAAAGCTTCTCCGTCAAGTGTAATTTGATTGGTGCATGTTGTATTGTATCGGAGAGGCAATGAAATAGAACTAAGATATTTAGATCTTTATGAGAGTCTCAATAGATCAAAATATGATTAACATCATGAATTGATTTTAGTTAAATAACTACTGAAAGCTGAATAATTGTTTCGTCCTAGTATGAGATATCATGATATCATGAATGGATCAATGTTAGATTACCGTTGCAAACCTATAAGCACTTGATGGTCGTTTCGTCTCGGCATGAGACTCCTCAGTAGTGCGCATCCACAATCCAACATATGAATTTTGAAACCACGACCTTCAGTCTTGTGCGCGAACGGCTAACCTTCATACCAATGAGCTGTATTTTGTGGGGTTAATTACAGTTTAATTTCTTCAATTTCAATAGAATCTGTGTGTAGAGCAGCTTATAAGCATGCGTATAAGTCGTTTTAATATTGTTGGTAATGATAATAATTGATGAGCGTTGCGAAATATCGTAAATTAATTGAAGTTATCAGAAGAAGGTGGAGATTTTAGTAATTTTATAGTTGAATTCATCAGTCAACTGAAGCTAGACAACTGTGAAAAAACTTGGACACACTGGATGGCCGTTTCATTCTATCGTAGGACTCCTTCGCAGTGTGCATCCACGATCCCACCTCGCGAGATTCTAACCCAGGACCTATCAGTCTCGCGTGCGAGCACTTAACCGATAGACCACTGAGCCGCCCGTCATCCAACAGTGTTAATGTATAACTTCAACTAATCCACGAATTTGAGCAACCATCCACCATAGTCTTCAGTGAGTTACTATCTCACAACAGATCTGATTGAACTCCACTGGTCACTGCTTCTCACTAGAACTCCAGGAAATACCTGTTGGAGCCAGTCACTGGTGAGTATATGATCATTATCAAAGGGGTTTTTGTGGAGATTTTAGTATTTTTATAGTTGAAATCAAGTGTCAAGTTAGACATTAACACTGTTGGATACCAGCTCAGTAGTCTAGATGTTAAGCACTCATATATGAGTTTCATTTCCGGTTGTACGATTTTATATGAACATTGCTACAGAATCCCATTGTATAGAGAAACAGAGACATCCAACCCCTTCTGATTTTCAATAGTTATCTAGCTAACATTAGTTCATCATATAAACTTATCAGAAATGGCTTTTGTGGAGATTTAAGTAATTTTGTAGTTGAATTCATCAGTCAATTGAAGCTAGATCACCATAGAAAATATGGAAGCACTGAACGACCGTTTCGTTCTATTGTGTGACACCTCAGTGACAGTACACATCCACGATCACGCCTCACAAGATTCGAACCCATGACTTATCAATCTCGCTCGCTAGAGTTTAACCTCTATAGATAGAAAAGTAAATAAGTTATTTATTTATTTATTTATTAGTTAGTTAGTTAGTTAATTGATAAATAGCCCCTAATGATGAAAGAAGTAAATAGGTAACAACTGAAAAGTATATATTATTATGGTACATAAAAAAATTTTGAAAAATAAAAACTAAAGGAGGGGGAGAGTGTGTGTGTGCATATGTGAGAGAGAGAGAGAGCGAGAGGAGGGGTGGGGAAAACAGGATATGAATAATCAATAAATAAGTAAACAGTAGAACTTTTTTTCTTTTTTTTTTCTCTTGGCAATAAATCTTAATTCATAGAAGGAATCATTGAAATGACTGATGTTAATGACTGATGATGACGATGATGGTGACCATGGTGACGATGTTTAAAGATCAAAAGAGAATTTTGTTTAAATTAAAAGTTTATTCATTATTTATTATGTTTACTAAATGTTTTAAACAACTGTTATCCCTATGGTTATTATGTATATATACATAGGGGTGTATATATGAAACGCACAAGTAATCACTAGGTTATATGATACATTCCTCTATTAAGTCATAATGTAATGATGTTAAGGGAATATGGTAATATGATAGCGGTTTCTTAAAAAGAAAAAAACGATCAAACATATTAAATATGCAACAACAAACTAACTAATGAACATTACATTTTAATTGATCAGTTTGTTATTGATATATGGTTATCCTGTACGGATCGCTTTAATTCGCAGGCACTGAGTTCGAGTCTTAGATTGAATATTAACTCTGAGATACAGGTACATCTTGTTGATGAGTCCCATATAGGACGAAATACGTGTCTTGGATTCCATCGCTGTCCATATTTGCTTATAATGAACACTTTGTTGTTAGATGTAATCAGCAGAAAATCTAATAGAACAACTTTTAAGAGAATTGATATTTTATAGAAAGATTTGAATAAAGTTAGAATGTCTTATTGTCTAAGATGTTATCAATGATATATGAAAGTCTCGATTGATCTCGTTGTACGACTTGGATATTTATGATTGACTGTAATCAGATTTCAAAGATCAAATTGTAATATATTCAAACTAGTCTGTGTTATATCTTGTGATCTCTGATCAATGACATATGCCAAGTCACGAATCAGAATTTTAAATCTGATTTGACATAAAAATGAGAAGAATTCGGAGAAGAAAACTTTCTTTTCGACAAAATCATTTACTTAAGCTTTACATTCGTATTTATAGTTGTTTCGTAAATATAGACATTGACACTGCTGGATGCCTGATCAGCGGTTTAGAGGTTAATCGTTCACGTGCGTGAACGAAGGTCCTGGGTTCATGTCCCACGTTCAAGATTGTAAATGCTCACTGCTGAGGAGTTCGATACAAGAATGAAACGGTCTTCTGGTGCTTTCAGGTTTCCAATCATGGTCTAGATTATATCGACTCATGAATTCAATTATTAAAATCACATCCGTGAATAGTAGGCCGGTTAGAGAAGACAATAAAGAGCTTAGGTGAATAGAAATTTTTATTCAAGTATTTTGAGTTTCGTTTATTCTAGAGTTCGATAGTCGTATCTCTTTTCAATTTGATATTCATGAAGAGTTTCCTTTTGAGCACTCAGTATTTTTCCAGGATGGTGTCTTGTTGTTTATTTTCTATCAATAAGTCTAGGTATATAACCATCTCTGTTGAATATCTGTTAAAGACGAAATACTTCATCATCTATTGTGTAATGAGAACATATTTGCATAGTCTTTGAAATTCGTATACTGACCGTCTCAGGTTGGTTTTTTTATTCATAGATCTCTGTGAGGAATTATCTGACTTTCTTTTAAACGGCACACCAAGAAAATCAACTTCCTCGTTCGCTTCTGCTTCCGATGTGAATTGAATTGAGTGATGACAATTATTGAATCGATCTATAACTTTATTGACGTCCATATTTGTACACAACTGATGAAAGTATCATCCATATATCTCTAAAAAAAAAGATGAAATCTCTTGATTACTGATTAAAGTTACTTACTTACTTACGCCTGTTACCCCAATGGAGCATAGGCCGCCGACCAGCATTATCCAACACACTCTGTCCTGGCTGCGCCTTACTTTGTAGTTCTATTCAGTTGTTGTTCATTCTTCGCATATCTATCTCCATTTCTCGGCGTAATGTGTTCTTTGATCTCCCTCTTCTCCGTTGGCCTTCAGGATTCCATGTAAGAGCTTATCTTGTGACGCAGTTGGTTGACTTTCTCAATGTATATTCTATCCACAAACAAATGGTTAAAAAACGCTAACCAGATTAAAATACCATATTCTTAAAATTCCCCATGAAATAATGAACCGAGAGCGACCCCAGTAATGAACCCATTGTAACTCCATTAGTTGGTCAATAGAAATCATCACTAAATTTGTATTACACAATGAGAGTACATCATAGAAGTAGCTTATTTATTTATCTAATTTAATAAATTTCACATCTACTATTCCCTTGATTGCCTAACATCTCTGAATTGATCAGCATTATTGATCTCGAGTTCACAACTCCTACTAATTCGTTATTCACAAGAACCTCCTCTTGACCCCCTGCCTTTGAGTTCAAAAATAGCAAACAACCTTAAATAGACATACTTGACTGCATCACATCATATAAATGAAGAATCATAATTCTATATAAACAAGTCATAAGTGGTTGAGAATAAGAAAAAAAACTGTAATAATCCATAAATTAGTTCAAAGGAGTTACCATTCTTTCCATGTTTATTTTAATATGAATATTACTTACTTATTTACTTATTTACTTACTTACTTACTTACTTACTTACTTACTTACTTACTTACTTACTTACTTACTTACTTACTTACTTACTTACTTACTTACTTACTTACTTACTTACTTACGTACTTACTTACTTACTTACTTACTTACGTACTTACCTACTTACTTACTTACTTACTTACTTACCTACTTACTTACTTACTTACTTACTTACTTACTTACTTACTTACTTACTTACTTACTTACTTACTTACTTACTTACTTACTTACCTACTTACTTACTTACTTACTTACTTACTTACTTACTTACTTACTTAGTTGGTTATTTAGTTAGTTAGTTAGTTAGTTAGTTAGTTAGTTACTTACTTACTTACTTACTTAGTTGGTTATTTAGTTAGTTACTTACTTACTTACTTACTTACTTACTTAGTTGGTTATTTAGTTAGTTACTTACTTACTTAATTATGCCAGTTACTCCCAATAGAGCATAGTCCACCGACTAGCTCTCTCCAATCCACTTTGTCTTGGGTTTTGAATATTAAGTAATTCAATAGTGTATGTGATCTGTGTTCATTGATCGGAGACAATCAGGGAGTATACCAATAAAGAACTAGACAAACATAAAGTTGATCAATAATCAATAAATAAACAATTATGACTAATAAATAAGTAAACAAATAATCAATATTATTTTTTTGAAAAAAAATAAATAAACATTTCATGTAGTTGACAAGAGAATATAAAAAAAACATTTATGGGTAACTGAATTTTTAATGAGAAGGGGGGTTTTCTGGAGATTTTGGTAATTTTACATAGTTGAGATCATAAGTCAATTGAAGCTAGACCACCATGGAAAACCTGGATGCACTCCGGACAGCTCACAATAAGACAAAACGGCCGTCCAGAGCACCAGATATATATACGTCCAACAAATCTCATTTGATTTAAGTTAGGGTTTTGATACTGTCTGGAAGCTCAAACTGATGCAGGTGGTTTTCTTAGGGGGCCATACCAAGAGCCTTTGACCTAAAGGTCTGATCCACAAGGCAGTGAAACATTCATAAGGAGATATAGTCCCATGATAGCTGGTAACCGACGATTGATTCGTACTCCATTTATTCCTTCAGTATAGTGGAACCCATGTGCACCATTGATTTGAAACGATGGTTTTCCAACTCCCCTAGATCGACTTTCCATGTTCACCAATCCGATTAAAGCGCCGGAAATTCGCTTTTTGTCCTCTCAATTTCGTAAACAACACCCTTGCCATTGTGAGAAGGCAGTGAATAGGACTTCCCTGACAGAGGCTGTATACGCTTGCCTATATGATAGCACTTTGAAAGGGAGAGCTGACTCATCAGCTAACAACATCAAATTATACTTTTAGAGATGTGAGCATAAAGGGATGAGAGACTGTTCTAACAGTTTTCTCTTTTCCTTTAGATACCACAAAGTATAAGTTGACAATTACATTTTATTTATTTAATAATGTAATTTATAATCATCAGGTTAAATAATTTAGAAATCTAAGTAGGATATTTGGCATTGTCTTTTTTTTTTTTTGAAGGAAATCAATAAGATGTCTAGTACTTCGTCTTCTAGTGTTTGTTTTTATTTTTCATACAGTTGGTTGACTAGACGTATTTACATACCTTAGAAACTGATTATGGATAACTTTATAACCTTAACCTATATAGGTGAATACTTAACTAAAATATAAAACAAACCTATTATGAAACAAGGAAATTGTTATAAAGGGATTCGATGAAGTTGTGTTGTTATTCTTATGATAAATAAAAAAAAAAGGTTAATTAGGTATATTTAATTGATGTGGCATTTTGCTTATGTACAGCTATTGTGGTGTGAGCTACTGATATCGATATAAGTAGTATATATGGTGAGTAAGGAATAGAATATCTGACAGCAGAAGATTGAGAAGATCAAGAAGAGAAGAACAGAAATAAAAAGCAATTTGTGTGGAAATCCAGGAACAATGAAGTCTGAGGTAATTGAAGAACATTTTGCAAATAGTGTATCATAGCATGGTTTTTTTATTTTATCAAGTAACGTTGTAATTTGTGCTAAATACATAGTTGGTTGTCCTCACCTGTGTTCTCATTCACAACACTATAACTATCATTTTAAGGAAATTATTTTAATGATCTTTATTAGTTGAGATCATGCGTCAATTGAAGCTTGTAGTGCCTGCAATTTGTTAATCGTTTACTTTGATAACCGTTATGATTCTAATCTTAACGGTGCGTAAAATCAGAAGACAAAGGATAACAGCAATTACAGTTTATTGTCGAATGATTCAAGTTCGAAAGCTAACAACACCTGAGCGAATATGAACGAGCGAGTGAACAGGCGAAGAAGCGAAGGAAACGAACGAGGACCAAGCGAGCGAGCATATAGCAAGCAATTACATAAGCAATTTATAGTCAAATTTAATAAGGGCACAGCAAAGCAAAACAAAGACTGATAATAATATTTGTGTGCGTACATATATGGGGAGGAGTATGAGTCATCGAATGATATTTAAGCAGTCAACATTTCGGCTAGAGTGTCATGTGCTCTAGTGGTATAGCAATGCAAAGATATATGCAAATTGTTACTATCCAAATGACAATGTCTGTTAAGTAAGTTATAAAAAAGGGCTTAACTAAAATTGGCTATAATCGAAATTGATTGTAGGATGGTTGCTATAATCTAGACCATCATGGAATACATGGAAGAACTGAGCGGCCTTTCTAATTCTATCCTATTTTTGTTTCTTATTCTTATATCTGTCTCCATTTCTTAGCGTAATGTGTTCTTTGATCTTCCTCTTCTCCTTTAAGCCTTCAAAATTGTATATTAGGGCTTGTCTTGTAACGCAGTTGAATGCTTTCCTCAATGTTTGTCCTATACATTTCCAACGCTTTTTCTTCATTTCTTCCTCCACTGAAATCTGGTTTGTCCTCTAAAATGTATTCTTTCTTCTTTTTTTCTCCGAACACACACACACACACACACACTCGAACACCTTAACTTACATTACTCAATGTCAATAAACTGTGTAAACAAGATGGATTTCACAGATTAATAAAACGGAAATGTGAATCTATTTTATAAATAAATAGATAAATTATGGTGGATATTACTGAATTATATTTAAATAGGAAGTAATATATTATTTGTGGAGAAAACCAGAACTAAACAAACAATAAGGTGTATGCTACTGATGTCGATAGATATAAGTAGTATGTATCATTAATTGAAAGTGAAATGTCTGGTTGCAGATAGTTAAGAAGATCAAAGAGAAGAGAACGACAACTAGAACAGAAAATGATTAATGTGGAAATGTAAGGAACAATAAAGTCTGAGATCATTGATGAATAGTTTTGCATATGATGTATTTACTGTATGGTTATCAGATTTCACAAAGACCTTCTGTAATTTTTAGAAATAATAACAGGGTGGACTTGCATGCATATAGTAAACAATTCACTTTGAACCTAGCATACAATAATACTGTCATACACTGTCCTATCGCCCTTGCCAGATCAGGCAACCAGAAAGTCACGAGAACACTATCAGAGCATATGACAGGCTAGGTAATTAAGTAAAGCTACTATGTAAGTAAGTAAGTAATTAAGTTCTGTATTTGTGTATTTCAATACATTCGACTGTCCTTACTTGTATGTTCTCCTTCACGAGATGAAAGGAACCTAAACAGTAAACATGGATATATGTGTAATTAGTAACAGTACAGTACAGTTTTGTTGTACAGTATGAGGATTGAAAATTTTTAAAAATAGTAAACAAATACAGATTTCTAATGTAAACATAGTCTTTAATAAATATTGACTGAATTTAATGTGTACATAAGGAAGATAAGTTTTGGTTTTTATATGCGTAATCTTAATTCATTAACAGTAAATCATGAATATTGCTTTTTAAAAGGAACAAGAGGGGAGATTGAAATCCTAATATCACTTAGTGATGTCTGCTTGAATCTTCCCATTGTTGTGGAGGACTGTGATTGATCAGTCTCTCATCGGCATATGTGCACATTGTAAGGATTGCCACGATATTGCCTTAATTCAAAAGGCATTATAAACAAAGATGGATAGTCGTTAGTAGTGGAATCCAGTTTGACGCATTCTTCGTTTTATTTAGGACTCGTCAGTTGGATGTAAATGCATATCAGAGATGATGTTCACTCTGGGATTCGAACTTTGTAATGTTCGCTCCAGACTTCATCGCGTTATCCACTCAGCTACTGAGTTTTGATAGCCACTTGCTTTTGCAATGAGTTGAAATTTAAATTCACTCGATATTGTTTGTTTTAATTTTCCCATTGATGTTTAGAATTACAAATGATCAGTCTGTTATTAGTATATATGTATCCTATGCGTAATGCCTTGATATTGCCTTAATTCATAAGCATTATAAGCGAAGGTGGATAATGGCCAGCGGTAGAATCCAGGATATGCATTTCGTCATAATTGTGACTAATCATCTGGATAACGCGATGGCGTTTGAAAAGAATGGTACTGGACTCGAGTCTCAGTGTGAACATCAAATCTAAGTTGCCGGTACATCCAGTTGAAGAGTCTTAAATAGGATGAAATAGCATCCTGGATTCCACTACAAGCCACTAACCATCTTTGGTAAAGTATGAATTTGTTTTCATATAATTGAACTCAATTCGAACGATAATTTGAATGAACGTATCACAATAAATGTTCATTTGAATATCTCATTTATATAGTTGACATAAATTTCTGTTTTAAAAAAGTGTTTTGAGATTTAAAAGTCGTAATTCCAGCAAATTTAGCTTCGACTAACTTCTGTAGAATAATAACCTTAGTACAATGCAGAAAATGAACAATCGAGTGCAACTTGCATTTAGGACATGTATATTTCAGACATTTATAAAACTTACTTACTGACGCCTGTTACCCCTCGTCGAGGAGTATAAGCCGCACACCAACATTCTCCATTCAACTCTGTCCTGGGTAATTCTTTCCACTTCTTTCCAGTTAACATTAATCCTTTTCATATCTGCTTCAATCTCTCGGCGAATTGTATTCCTCGGTCTTCCTCTTTTCCCCTTCCCTTCCGGATTATACGTTAAGGATTGTCTCGTGATGCAGTTTAATGATTTCCATAATGCATATCCGATCCACTCCCAACGTCTTTTCTTAATTTGCTCTTTAGCTGGAAGCTGCTTGGTCCTCTCCAATAAAAGGCTGTTACTGATAGTATCCAGCCAGTGAATGTTGATTATTTTGCGTAGATAACTGTTTATAAATACTTGTATCTTCTTGACGATGGATGTAGTAGTTCTCTACGTTTCAGCTCCGTACTGTAGAACTGTCTTGACGTTCGTATTAAAGATTCGCACTTTGAAGTTAGTAGACAGTTGTTTTGAGTTCCATATGTTCTTCAATTGTAGAAATGATGTCCTTGCTTTACCAATCCTCGCCTTTACATCTGAATCCGATCCTCCTTGTTTATCTTTGATGCTTTCAAGTTACGTGAATGATTCCACCTTTTCCAGAGTTTCTCCATCAAGTGTGATTGGGTTGGTGTTCTCCGTGTTGCATTTGAGAATCTTGCTTTTTCCTTTGTGAATGTGGAGGCCTATCGATGCGGAGGCTGCTGCTACATTTGCTGTCTTCGTCTGTATTTCTTCGTGCGTATGAGATAGTAGGGCTAGGTCATCTGCGAAGTCCAAACCAACTAATTGATTCTGAGATGTCCATTGTACTCCTTGCTTCATGTCAGATATCGAAGTCTCCATAATCCTGTCAATCACCAGAAGAAAGAGGAATGGGGAGAGTAGACAGCCTTGTTTAACTTTGGTCTTTACTTGACATGCATTTGTCAGCTCTCCTCCATGCACCACTTTGCACTGTAGTCCGTTGTCCTAACATAATATTCCCCAATAATAAATGTCCATGACTTCATCAGGTTTTGAAGTCAAGACTTTCAAGCATCTGAATCTTCTCCTTCAATGTTCAAATAAGGCACATTGATTCACATAGGTATTCTTCGAATATTGTCATCTCTGTTTTGTTTAAACGTATTTTCTGATTACAAGTTTGTTAATTGAATTATTTCTAACATATTGGTGTATAAAAAAGAATTACCGTAGCAACATAACATGTAATCGCTTGAATCAATGTAGAGTAGATTATCTTATAATGATTAGATGATGTATCGCTCAATTTCGTAGATCGGTTGAAGTTAGACATTAACACTCTTGGGTGAAGGCCGACTCAGTGGTCTAGTGGTTAAGCGCTCGCGCGCAAAATTGATAGATCCTGGATTCGAATCTCACGAAGCGGGATAATGGATGCGCACTGCCACTAACTAGTCCCATAACAGGACGAAATTGCCGTCTAGTTCTCCCAGGTTTTCCATGGTGATCTAACTTCAATTGATTCATGATCCCAACTATTAAAATTACTATAATATCTACAAAACCTATTTTGATTAGATGATAATTTTTTTCATTTATGAAGGTTAAGATACCCTTTCATCTATATATATATTACTTCATTCAGTAATGTTTGTTTGAATCTTCCCATCGATTTGTTAGGACTGCAACTGGTCAGCCTCCAATTGGCATATGTGCATACTATGCATATTGCCTCGTTACAGCATTAATTCACAAGCATGGTAAGCAAAGATGGATAGTGGCTAGCAGTGGAATCCAGGACGTCCTATATGGGACTCGTCAGCTGTATGTACCTGCATCTCACAGGTGATGTTCACTCTGGGACTCGAACCAATCAACAATCCTGCCTCACGAGACTGGAATTCAGGACCTATCAGTCTCGCGCCAGAGCACTTAACTGATAGACCACTGACTCATGATTTCAATTATGAAAATACTGAAATCTCCACAAAACCCCTTCTGATCTACAATCATTAAAGAACATCACGCACTAGACAGTTACTTTATCCCATTATGATACTATTATCCACTACCTTCAGTTAAATTGACATCAAAACATTCACTTCTCACTTGATTCTGAATCGTACACTAATACCACTGTGCAGAAACTCAATGATCCCAACATCGATCAATACGATATATCAGGAAATCATCATGGTTGACGTCGGTAACACTTGTCTCATCGCCATCGTAGTATAAAACCACCGGTTAAAATCTCTTTCGGAAAATAAGCTATTCATATTGATTAATCCAACTTCTGAATAATCTAAATTTAATCGGTGAAAATATCTTTTAACTAAATAATCTTACAATAATACATAGAGTACTGGTAATGTGATTTATGCTACTCATATCAACAGATATAAGTAGTATGTAACATCAAACGAAAAAGGCAGCAGAATATTGAGAAAATCGAATCAAAGTGAACGGCAAAAGAGATTGATTGATATGGAAATGAAGGAACAATAAACTTCTGAGGAAAATTTGTAGAAATCTTGTAAATGAAGTGCTGAACGTATAGTTTTGATGGAGTTTTGTTCCTTGAGCTGGATGGTTTGGTTGTGGAGCTTTCATCGTCTTTCTGAACGACATCATCAGCACAAATTTCGGGTAGACTTCTACTCACCTGAGCTACAAATCTTCTCCACCATTTTAAACGTATGGTAATTATATCTTATCAAATAACTCTATAATTTTGTATCCCGGTGTACTGAATGAGAACATGAGTGGGGGACAATCGAATGTATTTGATCAGAAATTAAAGAACATCTCACTAAAATGTGTCAACCACACAGTAAATAGTTAATTTGCAAACTATCAATCTTGACTGTTTCTTCTGTAACTATCCGTCCATAGTCTCCAATTATCATTGTTCATGCATTTTCATACGAATTGCGTGTTATTCCCGTTCTCTCCTTACTGAAAAACATTCCATGCCTGACCGTCACTATGTACTACTATTGTGGATATAAGTAACCCATGGCACACCGGTACATTTGGTTGTTCTGTGGTGTGTGCTACTGATGTCAACAGATATAAGTAGTATGTATGTAAAACGTCTAGCAGCAGAAGGTAAAGAAGATTGACGAAAAGACAACGAGAATAGAGAATGTTTGGTATGGAGACGAAAGAACAGTCAGCATTCTACCTTCCAGCCATAGAAACATGGTGAAGCCTAGTAGGCCCTTCTGAAAAAAGTGCTACATCGAAGCACGGCACAAATACCGGGGCTCAATAGCTGTTTTTGCATCGCTTACTCAGAACCATTACATCATCCTTTCTATCCCTTTTGGGGGGGTAGACTCATTTTTTCTTTCTTTTTGAACTAACAACAATTATGCAGTGATTCTTTGTTGCAATTGTAGTCATTTGTGGATATAGGTGGAGTGGTTGACTAGGCCGATCTCCACCACCATTATCACTGCTCACGTTAGTACATGGGATCAGTGACACGATCCAAGAGACACGACGAGGACGTATAAGTCGGGTTTTGTCTCCCAAGAACAATCAAGTCTACATACAATTGATTACTATTTTGCATCTAAACTATTGAATGTATGCTATACACTATATAATAAATCACTCATTTTACTTTTATTTTAGATTAAACATTATCAAAAAATGGATTCAGAAAATCGTGTCATTTTAAATGTTGGCGGAATTCGTCATGAAACTTATAAAGCTACATTGAAAAAGATCCCAGCAACTAGATTATCAAAATTAACTGAAGCATTAGCTAATTATGATCCTGTCTTAAATGAATATTTTTATGATCGTCATCCAGGGGTATTTTCACAAATATTAAATTATTATCGTACTGGTAAATTACATTATCCTGTTGATGTATGTGGACCATTATTTGAAGAAGAATTAGAATTTTGGGGTTTAGATGCCAATCAGGTAGAAGCCTGTTTTTTTTTGTTTGTTTGTTGCTAGGTAAACTGATAGCTTGTTTCATTTCATTAATATAGTTGCCAGCTCAGTGGTTTGATGGTTAAGAGTTCGCACGCAATACTGAAGGTTATTGGTTAGAGTCTCACTTTGGTGCGAGATCATGGATGTGCACTAAAGAGAAACCACAGGCTAGGATGAATTGGTTATCCAATGATTCCAGGTTTTCAATGATGATCTAACATCAATCGGTTGATGATCTTTATCTTACGGAGTAGGAGGTTGTTGACTTAATGCTTACTACAATCCAACTACATTTCAAAATACACTCGAATATAATCAAAAATTCATAGAGATAAGATTCACTCATGAAGCTGGTGATCCTGTGTTTGACTCCTGGGTACGGAGTCATGGATGCTCACTAATGAAGAGTTCCATACTAAGACGGAATAATCGTCCAGTGTTATGAAATTTTACAACATATCTATACTACTCATCAGTGACCAGCACCAAGATACAACTCCTGGAGCCTCTATGAGAAGCCGTGACAAAAGGAGTTCAGTCTGTTTTGAGTGTGAGACAGTTATTCACTGTTGGTAATGGATAAATGTTGCGCAATATTGTGATCTGATTGGAGCTAGACATTAATACCGTTAAATTCCAGGTCAGTGACATAGGGGTTAAGCGTTAGTTCTCATGGACGACAAGTTCGACATTCTCTGAGATAGAGTTGCGTACACACACCGCTGAAGAAATAAGTCGTTTTTTAATGCTTCCAGGTTTTCAATGGTAGCCAAGCTAAGACCACTTCGTGGTTTGAACTATGGAAGGTCACAGATAACAGAGGTATAAGATTAGAACGATTCATTTAATGAATAAAGATAGATCAAATAAAAGTATAACAAGAATTGCGTCAGGTTTCCCTTATTATTTAGCGTGTAACCATCGTTACTGTTATTGATCTCAAAGAAGAACAAACGCTGAAACACCTTTGTCTCCTCGAAACTGCTTTCATTTGAACAATTGACATGTCGATCTCAGACGTTTACCAAAGATACTTAAAAAATAACATCATGTTAACCATGTTATTAAGGATAAACTATTGTTTACGTGTTGTAAGTAGGTCGTTAGATCTTTATTTAATACAGGCGTTTACCTGAAAATTTAAAATTCAGATCATGACGGGATCAATCTTAAGCCACCATTGGAAACCTTGAAGCAGTGGACAGTCATCTTGTTTTAGTATGGGACACCCCAGTAGTGCGCATTCACGATCCCGTATGCAGGATTCGAATCCAAGATCTATCAGTCTCGCACACAAACGATTATCATTTAGACCACTAAGCCGTCATCTGTTATAACGTATGGATTCGTTAATATATATGAACGTGCAATGATACAGTAAATACGTACGAGCAGTCTTGGGTGCTATTCGGTCCTTCCTATCTGCCTAGCCCAGCCGTTAAGTCCAGAACACAAATAACAGCCTCAGCAATATGAATCATTATTTACAAGCATACTGGATTATATATACTAACCAAACAGACCAAAATATACCAAAAAATAGAAAGATAACATTTGTACAATAATTGGCCAATGTGGCTATGGATAGGGGGAAAGTAATCAATAACAATAGTTCAAAGGTCAAAATAAAGGTTATGATAAGAGAAACACGAATACGATTAGGTCAGTTATTTACCAATTATACAATAGGAAATAGGCATATTACATTGATCCATAAATAGACCTCAGTTTTACCATTCTTAATTCACCAGGGGATATAACATCATCCAACAGCGTTAATGTCTAACTTCAATCAATTCATAAAACTGCTCCACTATCCATCATTGTCTTTAACAACAGACCTAGTTGAACTCTACTGGTCACAACTTCTTACTTGAACTCCAGGAAATTCATTTTTAGATCAGTCACTAGTGAGCATATGATGATTATCATTATCAAAATAGGATTTTTTAAGAAATATAGACAACAATTATCTACACCTTTAAAAGATCAGTGAATTATTATAACCACACACTGATTATCATATTGACATTTGATTAGATACAACACTAATATAATATCCCTAATCAAATTGGAAATGATATTATTGTCCTGTAATTGGATTATATAACCCTTTACCATAAATATAAACTTATTTATTATATATGAGACTATGCCGGCATCTGGATCAGTGGTCTATCGGTTAAGTGCTCTGGAGCGAGATTAGTAGGTTTTGGTTTAGAATCTCATGAAACGGGATCGTCAATGTGTAATGCTGCGGAGTCCCACAAAAAGACAAAACGGCCGTCCAGTGCTTTCAGGTTGTTTTTTTTTGGTGGTCTTGCTTCAATTGACTCATGCTTTCAACTATGAAAATACTGAAATCTACACAAACCCCCCCTTTACTGGTAAGTACAATAGTCTAACTAAGTCATTCAATAGCTAAGATTACTATCGACTAATTGAACTTGTGATTGGCCAGATGAGCAAGAAAAGGAGATTATGATTGTAGAACCTGAAGAGAATTTATCGAAAAAAATATTGTTCGTTCAAATATTATTGTCCTATAATTGGATTATATAACCTTTCTCCATCAAAAATGGACCTATTTAACATATATATGAGACTGCCAAATCGGTTCTATTCATTGTTACTACGCAAAAAAACAAAAAAAAAATACAAACTTCATCTCATCAAATTTACCCAATTGTTCAATTACTTATTACAACTCTTCATTTCTAGTAAATTATGTAACAAAACTTTGTCAATTATGTAACAATCAAAATGTAACTACTTTTTGTGTTTATTCCCTCTTTCCCCCCCCCAGCAACAAAAATCGATTTCATATTTTACTATTGAGTAATAGTAAATATTATTATTATTATTGATTTAAATAAACATATGGCGGTAAATAAACTACGAAAGGATGTTATTTAAAACAACCGCCAAAATTTCAGTTCATTTAAACAAAATTAATAATTCACTTGATATTGTTTGTTTAAATCTTCCTATTGATGTATTAGGATTGCAACTGGTTAGTCTCTTATTAGCCATATGTGCAAATTGTGCATATTGCGTATGAGGAAGATGGATAGTGGCTAGCAGTGGAATCAAGAACGCGCCTTTCGTCCTACTAAGTGAATTCAAACTTCACCCCATTGCACAAGCAAGTGGCTATCAGGACTCAGTAACTGAGTGGATAATGCGATGGTGTTTGAAGCGAAAGATACTGGGTTGGAGTCCTAGAGTGAACAATTATTCTGAGATGCAGGTATATCCAGTTGACGTGTGCAAAATAGGACGAAACGCGCGTCAAACTAGATTCCACTACTAACCAATATCCATCTTTGCTTATAAAACTTCATAAACTTTTTAAAAAATATATAGATTGAAATATTTAAGCAACTATCATTAAACGATTTCTATTTTAATATTAGAAGGGGTTTTTGTGGTAATTTTCTTATATAGTTGAGATCATAAGTCAATTTAAGCTAGATCACTATGGAAAACGTGGAGGCAGTGCATGGCCGTTTCATATGCTCACTAGTGACTAGCTCCATGAGGTATTTTCTGGAGTTCTAGTGCGAAGCAGTGACCAGTGGAGTTCAACCAGGTGTGTTGTGTGATAGTAACTTACTAAAGACAATGGTGGATGTGTCGCTCAGTTTCATGAATCGGTTGAAGTTAAACATTAACACCGTTGGTTGCCAACCGTCCCAGTGGTCTAGAGATTGAGCGCTTGCGAGCGAGACTGAAAGGTCCTGAATTGGAATCTCGCGAGACAGATCATGGATGCGTAGTGCTGAGGAGTCCAACATAAGGACAAAACGGCTGTCCAGTGCTTCCAGGATTTTCATGATGGTCTAGCTCCAATTGATTCATAATCTCAACTATTAAACTTTCTTTTTCATAGGATCATTTGTTTCTTTTATTCTAAAAAAAGATTTTCATTAAATTTTTTATACTACATCATCACAGAAACACTTTTTATTCAGATATGATTAGTAAAAATATGCATTGGAAACACTAGACAGACGTTTCGTTCAGGTATGAGACTTTTCAGTAGTGCATATCCACGATCCCGCATGCAGAAATCCAATCCGCGACCTATAGTGTAATGCGGGAGTACTTAAACGTCAAATAACTGATCCGTCATCCAACGATGTTAATGTACGTCTTCAATTGATCCATGATCTTTTGTAAGCTATCCTGAATTCAGCTATTAAAATTATAATCTCCATAAATCCTCATTCTTATAATAATCATGTGCTCACTAATGACAAACTTAAAGATGGATCTTCTTAAGTCCTATCGAGAAGCTGTGGCCAGTGGAGTTGAACTCGTGTTGAATGAAGACAGTTATCAACCTCAGACTATTAAAGAATGGTTATGCAAGATTGATTAAAGTTAGACATTAACGCCGTTGGATATCGGATCAGTGGTTTAGAGATTAAGCGCACGCGTATGTGACCAAAGGTACTGTGTTTGAGTCCTATATGCGGGATCATTGATGCACACTGCTGACAAGTCCCACACTAGGACGAAACGGCCATCCGGTGCTTCCAGGTTTTCCATTGTGATCTAGCTTCAATTGACTCAGGATTTCAACTATATACTAAATAGGATTACTTTTTAAAGTTTTCCTAAATGACTATGTTCGAAGTTGTGAGATTTTTGATATTTACGAAATTGAGAGGACGAAAAAATAATGTCAGGCAAAGGCTCATACCGGGTTGGTGAACATGGAGGAAGTCAATTGGAAAACCCTGATCCCAAACCAATGGTGAACATGGGCTTCCAAGATTCTAAGGAAACGAATAGCGTATTTGCTTATTGTTGGTCACCGACTACCATGAGATTGCATCTCCTAATACTGTTACACTACCCTATGGATTAGACCTTCAGGTCAAAGGCTATACGTGTGGCACCCTTAAAAAAACCACCTGTCTTGGTTTGGGCATCCGGACAGTATCATAGCCCTAACACGAATTAATGATATCTTCTACTAGCCTAATCGCTTATGTGTGGCGCACGTGGATTTGGTGCCCCCTTGTGCCAATGTTCATGTGTTCAAATAAATATAAATAAATAGTTAAAATCCCAGATTCACTTATATTCAAATTTAATGGTTAATCGCTAGTCATCATTAAGAAACGTTTATTGAACTGATCATCAAACAAAAAATTAACAGAGACAATTGGCAAACGGATCACTTTGCCCTACTTGAAGAACATCTCTGAGATTCGAAACAGATTGTTTTGACACCTTAGTAATTCATATAGTTCATTAGGCCACAATATTTGGACAGTTAATAAACACAACAACATATGAAGACAAGGCAAATAGTACTGACAAGGTACTTTGGAGCAACTGTGACAAGCACTATATTAAACAAAGTGCCCACATTCTCCTTTTATTTCTACTTGAATACCAGTCGGGTGTTAAATGCGATTACGTATGGGCAACTATGGATTGGAGTATAACGTTGAAATGTTGAATGAAGGAAACACAAAGAAAGTCAGAAAATGTTTTAAAAGCTTAGTATTCCAACCAAACATCAATCGATAGACATAACTTAAACGACCAAACCCATCAGTCAGTAAGAAAAAGGATCAAAAGCTGTAACGTCAGAATTCCAATCAGGAGAGAAAAAACAATCAAAACTGACAGAACAGTCTGTCAGTTGGTTGTGAAAAGATCCTGATAACTAATTTCCTAATTGAAATATGTACCGATAATACCGTCCAGGAGTACTTTGAAAGTGTGAAGATTAAACCGGGAAGTTAAGAGAATCTATACAGCATCTACAACATTCTCAACACAAACTACTAATATATTACATCAGTAGTAAATAATAATTAAAGAATTTTATTTTACTGAATAAAACTTAAACAGAAGAACCTCAAATGGAAATAATTTCACACAGGTGATAATATCAATACATGACAATAAGATTAATTTCATTCTAATACATTGTATAAGGATTTACCATCTTTAAAGAAGAAGTCTAGACCGAATTCATGAATACTTTCTGAATACATAATTGAGATCATGAGTCAATTGAAGTTAAACCACCATGGAAAACACGAAAGCATTGAACGGTCGTTCCTTCCAATTGTGAGACGCCTCAGAAGTGCACCTCGCGAGATTCGAAACCAGGACCTACCAGTCTCGCGCCAGAGCAACCCCTTCTGACTTTCTGAATACGTTGACTGAAAAAGAACGTTTTCATCCATTCTATTTGTTTGCTTCTGATTGATAATTGTTAACACACTGTCTTAATTTACTTCTATGTGATAATCTAAACCCTATGAACAAAATAGTTAGTTAATGAATAGTGACTTACACCATGTTGTCTAGTAAGTAATGGTTTCACTGCTGAGGAGTTCCATGAAAGAACGAAACGGCCTTTCAGTGGTTCCAGGTTTTCTATGGTGGTCTAGCTTCAATTGACTCATGATATTAACCACTACTGAGAAACTAGAAGAGATAAATGACTGTTTTTTCTAAGTATGAAGCCTTTCAGCATTGCGTGTCCACGAACTCACAACGAGGGATCGAACTCAGAGGCTTCGGTTCGACACGCGGATGTTTGAACTTTAGACCACTAAGCATCCAGTGATCTGAAAGTCTAACCTCAATCAATTCACAATATTTCTCAGTTATCTTACAATGAGTAAAATGGATAACTGTCTTACATGTGACAAGATTGAACCCAACTAGTAACACTTTTCTGCCTCAGAGTCTGACACATTTTCTACTGATTTATTCTGGACATGATTCTCTGTAGGACTTATAAGGTACAATGATTGATCATTCAATAATAATCAATTTTTTTTATTTTTAATAGTTGAGATCATGAATCGATTGAAGCTAGACAATCATGGAAAACTTGAAAGCACTGGACAGCCGTTTCGTCCTATTTTGAGACTCCTCAGTGGAAGTGCTCACTAATGATCCCACCTAGCGAGACTCGAAACTAGAGCCTATCTGTCTCCCGCGCGAACGCTTAACTTCTAGACCACTGAGCCGGCCGTCATTCAACGGTGTTATTGTCTAACTTCAATCTATCAACGAAATTGAGCGACACTTTCACTAATGTCTTCAATGAGTTACTATCTCATAACAGACCTGCTTGGACTCGACTAGTCACTGCTTTTGACCAGAACTCCAAGAAATACCTCTTGAAGTCAGTCACCAGTGAGCACATGTTGATTAATATCAGAATGCTTTATTCAACTTGTTCTTACTAATGATTACAATTCCTTTTATTACTTTCATTTATAATCAGGTTGAACCATGTTGTTGGATGACTTATACAGCACATCGTGATACTCAGGCTACATTACAAATTTTAGATAAAGTTGATATGGATAATGATGATTATACACCAGAAACTTTATATAAACGTTTTGGATTAGAAGATGAATATACATGTAATGAATTGAATATATGGCAAAAATATCGACCAAAAGTATGGGCATTATTTGAATTGCCGCATTCATCTATTGGAGCTAAAGTGAGTAGATGATATGAATTAAATTAAGTCTTCTATTTATCATTGTATACTCTAGAAAGTGATTATGACAAGGTTGTCTCATCGACGGTATTGACCGATGATAGAGTAGTTTTCACGGATTGATTGAAGTTAGAAACGTAAATCACTGAATGGTGATATAACTGTACAAAGGTTAAGCACTTACCACTGGACTTATTCACCTTAGGTTTGCTACACCGGAGTGTTGTGGATACAGGCTGCTGAGCAGCGTAGTAGTAGAACCATACAACTATCTGGTGTTTCTTAGTTGTTTTAAACATGTCGTGTTGTCATTTAAATTATGAGAATACAGTAACTACTACTAGCAACTCACACAAAATGTTAATCACCTAGAAATCAGTGTCATCATAAGATTAGAAACAACAGACGATATTCGATCTTTTTTCCAGTTAATTATCTTATCAAGAACCTTCGGCAAGCTATAGACTAAACAGATATGTATATTTTTTGTAGTATTCAGTCTACTGAGCTGGATGGCTTGATTGTAAGACTTTGACGGTTATTTAGGATAACATCTTCAGCGCCTACTTCAGATAAGAAGATATTAATGTCACCATTTACAAAATTTACTGCACCATCTACGAGAAAAGACGTTGGAAGTGGCATACATTGAAGAAATCCCCAATGTGCATCGTGACTCAATCCCCAACGTATAATCCGGAAGGGAAGTGGAAAAGAGGAAGGCTAAAGAACACATTACGTCGGGAAATAGAAGCAGATATTAAAAGTATGAATAGTAACTGGAAAGAACTGGAAAGGATTGCACAGGACAGAAATGGATGGATAGTGCTGGTGAGCGGCCTATGCTCCTCGACGAGGGGTAACAGGCGTAAGTAAGTAAATAAGCTACGAGAAATATTACATTGAACAAAGTAGGCGTTTCCTTCACTTTCTCATAAAAGATCATAGATTGACAGTGATGTGACATGATATACCATAACTGATATCAAGGTATGCAGAAACCATGGACACAAATCCTAGTGGAGAAACGTAAACGTTTATGAATCAAGAAAACTCCAAGAATATCAAAAATAAATTTCTCAAAGTGTGATATTGGGATCCAGTAGCAATCAATGAACACAACAACATAGATTCAATCTATGAACCTGTATGGAAGAGATCAACGGATTGCGTGGCTAGAGATTAACCAACAGAAATAGTCAATCTGAATAACAAAGGTAAATCAAGTCAGCAAATTCTTCGATGACAACCTATCACAAACAAGGTCGTCGGAATAAATTGATATGATGTAGTGTGGGTTACTTATATCCATATAAGTAGTATATGACGATGGTCAGGCATACAATGTATTTCGGTAGAAGATTGATAAGGAAAGAACCGGAATGGAACGCAATTGGTATAAAAATGCATGAACAATAATAATCCGAGATTACAAACTGATATTTGCAGAAGGAACAGTCAAGATTGAGACAATTGGATAATAATCAGAAAGGGCTTTGTGGAGATTTAGTATTTTCATAGTTGAAAGCGTGAGTCAATTAAAGCTAGACCCCCAAGGAAAACCTGGAAGCACTGGACGGCCGTTTCGTCCTGTTATGGGACTCCTCAGTGATCTATCGGTTAAGTGCTCTGGAGCGAGACTGGCAGGTCCCAGGTTCAAATCTCACGAGGCGGGATCGTGGATGCGCACTGCCACTGAGGAGTCCGACAATAAGATGAAACGACCGTCCAGTGCTTCCAGGTTTTCCTTGGTGGTCTAGCTTCAATTGACTCACGCTGTCAACTATGAAAATTGAATAATAGCTTGCAAATTAACTTTTTACTGTATGGTTGTCAGATTTTAGTGAAATAGTTCGTAATTTTGTGATCAAATATGTTCGATTGTCCCCATTGGTGATCTTACTTACTTACTTACGCCTGTTACCCCTCGTCGAGGAGCATAGGCTGCTCACCAGCATACTCCATCCAACTGTATTCTAAGCCTTTCTTTCCAGTTCTTTCCAGTTAACATTCATCTTTTTCATATCTGCTTCTATTTCCCGACGTAATATGTTCTTTAGCCTTCCTCTTTTCCACTTCCCTTCCGGATTATACGTTAGGGATTGAGTCGTGATGCACATTTGTGATTTCCTTAATGTATGTCCGATCCACTTCCAACGTCTTTTCCTAATTTCCTCTTCAGCTGGAAGCTGGTTTATCCTCTCCCATAAAACGCTGTTACTGATAGTATCTCGTCAATGTATGTTGAGTATTTTGTGTAGATAACTGTTTATAAATGCTTGTACCTTCCTGATGATGGCCGTAGTAGTTCTCCACGTTTCAGCTCCATACAGTATTAAAGATTCTGACCTTGAAATTGGTTGAGAGTTGTTTTGAGTTCCATATATTCTTCAGTTGTAGAAATGCAGCCTTTATTTGGCAATCCTCGCCTTTACATCTGCATGCGATCCTACTTGTTTATCATTGATGCTATCCAGGTACGTGAATGTTTCCATATCTTACAGTGTTTCGCCGTCAAGTGTAATTGGGTTGGTTTTCTACGTGTTGTATTTGAGAATCTTGCTTTTTCCTTTGTGAATGTGGAGGCCTATCGATGCAGAGGCTGCTGCTACATTTGCTGTCTTCATCTGCATTTCTTCGTGTGTATGAGATAGGAAGGCTAGATCATCTATTGGTGATCTAGTCCACTACAATATCACTTAAGGGAATAACAAGAAAGCTCTCTTCTGCATGACGTAAATGCTGAAGATTTTCTTCAGAATGGTAACGAAAATTTCTCAGTTTGACCATCTAAGTAGTTTGTGCAGTGAATCAGCTTTTGTTTACAATTACTCAATCAAATAAGTGTAATTTTAGTGAACAGGAATACTAGTGGGGACAACCGAATGTGTTGAAGCACAAATTACAGACTATCCGATTATTATTGTTCATGCGTTTTCATACCAATGGCGTCCCGTTCCGGTTCCCTCCTTATCGATCTACCAGGGAAATACATTCTATGCCTGACCATCATCATATACTATTTATGTGGATATAAGTAACCCAGACCATAATATTTATCGATTTATTATCATTATTACTACATATTGTTATGTAATAAAGTCTATAAGAGAATTTGCATAACCGTCTGTATTTTTAGGTGAAATAATGATTAGGTCATATCATTCATCTTGTTGCGAAATTTGTAACTATGGATGGAAATAAACAACAACATTTTTACGTCCGAATATATTGACTAATAAAACACCGATTAGCGTTCTTTTTAGCGAGTTGGTTTTCTACGGGATGGGGTCGTTAACCCCATACTCAATCCTCCTCTTTTATCCGGGCTTGGGACCGGCAGTAGCCCCCGGAGGAGCTACAGGTGCAGTTGAAAAACACTAAATTATTGATTATTATTAACTGATCATTGAATAGTCCAATTAGAGACCGATTGATGAAGTTTTGTTCTCTGAGCAGGATAGTTTGGTCTTGAGCTATGATAATTCTTCTGAACGACCTCATCAACACAAACTTCGGGTAGAAGTAAAGTGTTTGACTTTCTCTACATGTGGTTCAAAACTTGTTTTGTATACACAAATGAAAGCTTTACGATCAAACCATCCAACTTAGAGAACAAAATCATTCATCTGAGTTACAAATCTTCAACATTTCAAAATCATATGGCAAATTTGAATCTTATTGTTGTATCCCCTGGCGAATTATGAATCATAAATCTGATGTCCATTTATGGACAAATGTAATACGCCTATTCCTATTGGATAGTTGTTAAATGAGTAACCTAAATCTGATGTCTATTTATGGACAAATACAATATGCCCATTCCCTATTGGATAGTTGTTAAATAAGTGACCTAGTCGTTTCCGTGTTCCTCTTATCATAACCTTTATTTTGACCTTGGAACTATTATTATTGATTACTTTCCCCCTAGCTACAGCCACATTGGCCAATTACTGTACAAATGTTATTTTTCTATTTTTGATATATGTGGTCTGTTTGGTTAGTATATATAACCCAGTATGCTTGTAAATAATGATTCATATTGCTGAGGCTGTTATTTGTGTTCTGGACTCAACTGGCTGGGCTAGGCAGTTAGGAAGGACCGAATAGCAATCAAGACTGCTCGTACGTATTTTCTGTATCATTGCACGTTTCATATACAATAACGATTGTTATACGAGTCATAACACTTATAAAGAGTATCCGTTTTCTTTCATGATCGAAAGTACGAATATGAACTAACATTAAACTTATATCTAATAAATATCAACTATTTATTTAGTTAATTAACATCATTCTTATGTTGAATCCAAAACATCAAGTACTTATATATGTACGGAGTTTTCGAGTCTATTGATATCAAAGTTTAAAAGTAGACTTAAGTTTGTTCAAATTTTGGAATTACTGTTGTGAACAAAAACATACGTTAGGACAATTGAATGCATTAAAGCGTAAATTGCAGATTATCTCACTGAAATCTGATAATTATACAGTCAACAGTTAATTTGCAAACTGTCAATTAATTGTCTCAATCTTGATTGTCCCTTTTTGTAAATATCAGTCCATCTTCTCTAATTCCACTTTTCATACATTTTCAAAACAAATTATGATTCATTACCGTTGTTTCCTAATCGATCTTTCATTGAATTACATTGTATACCTGACCACTGTTATATACTACTTATGTGGATATAAGTAACAGACACTGCACTACTAGTTACATGCCAATTACTGTTGAAACACTAAAGTACTGACATATGAAAGTTCATTATTGATTCAAGAGAATTTAATAGATTGATAAGTAGTACAGTTTCATTAACTCTGCACGGTTATTTCACCAAAATAAACATTCTATATTGATTAAATTGCCTCTTTTGTGTCATTGAATAAAAAAGATGAAGAGAATTCAGTATAAGATTGTGGAGATTGGTGTGTTTAGATTGAGATCATGAATGGATAACTATTAGATAACCATTGAAAACATGGAAGTACTGGACTGTTGTTTTGTCCTAGCATGGGACTCTTTAGAAATGCGTATCCACGATATCACGCCCAGGATTCGAACCCAGGACCTTCAGCTTCACACACGTATAACTACCATGTGCTTATTAATGATAAGCTCCGTGAGGAGATTCTCAGAACTCTAATGATAATTAGTGACCAGTGTAGTTCAATCTGTGTCAGGTAGAGACAGTAGAAGATGGACACTCAATTTCGTAGATTGTTTGATGATAGACAGTAACAATTTTCTATAACTTCAACTCTAAATTACAATTATTCTTTATCCTAATTTTTTTTTTACTTTAATCAATTCTGTTTTGTAGTTGAAAGCATCAGTCAATTGAAGCTAGACTACCAAGGAAAACTTAATAAGCACTGGACGGCCATTTCATCCTATTGTGTTACTCCATAGTGACAGTGTACATCCAACATCTAGCCTCACATGATTCAAACCAATAACCTACTAGTCTCTCGTCAGAGATGATTTACCTTGGTGATCTACTTTCTATTCACTAATGCTTTCAACTATCAAACTATTAAATCTCCACACACCCACTTCTTTTTTATGTTTATTCTTTTCTCATTTCTTTTTTTTTTCAATTTCTTTTTTTACAGTGTATTGCTCTCCTATCAATCACATGTATCATTCTATCTATATTGGCTTATTGTATGGATACATCACCAATATTTTCTACACCATCTATTCGTACAGAATTAATCAATATAACAGATGATCATATAGATACTACTACTATCAATACATTAAGTAGTAGTACTACTACTAGTACCAAAAGTAGTACTACTAGTAGTAGTATAAGTAGTATAAGTAGTACTATTAGTAGTATCTATTATGATAAATTCAATAGTAATTATACTATTATAATGAATAATAAACAATATAAAAAGAATATTATTTTTATTTATATTGAATGTATATGTAATATATGGTTTACTATAGAATTAATAATTCGTTTTACTGTTACTATAAATCATAAAAAATTTGTTAAAAATTTAATTAATTTAATTGATATTGCTGCATTATTTAGTTTTTATATTCAAGTCATCTTATTACATAATCATCATAGTTACCATGGTAACAACAACAACAACAACAATAATAATATTAATGGTGATAATGATAGTTACCATAATGATAATGATGTTACTTTAATATCGATTATTGAATTTTTTAGTATATTACGTGTTATGCGTTTATTTAAATTAACCCGACATATATCTGGTTTAAAAATATTAATATTAACATTTAAAGCAAGTGCTAAAGAATTTTCATTATTAATATTTTTTTTGGCTGTATTCATTGTATTATTTGCTGCATTAATTTATTATGCTGAACGTTTAAGTAATACAAATACACGTAATGATTTTACATCAATACCAATTGGTTTATGGTGGGCTATAGTTACTATGACAACTGTTGGTTATGGTGATATGGTGCCAAGATCATATGCTGGTAAGTGAATGATGTTGTGTTTTTTTTGTGTGCGTAATTTGTTGTGAATTGAATTGAATTTAATAAAAAGTGGTGGGGAATTAGTGACATTTTGAAATTATGAATGACCTTAAAATGACGCTGAAATGACCTTGAAAGTGTTAAAAGTTTAAAAAGTTTCGAGAAAGATTTGTTGGGAGACATCAACTCACTGAGAGCATTGATGAAATGGTTGCTCAACTTTGTGGATTAATTGAAGTTAGGTATTAACACCGTTGGATGACGGCCGTCTCAGTGGTCTAGTGGTTCAGCGCTCGCGCACGAGACCGATAGATCCTGGGTTCGAATTTCGTGAGGCAGGTTCGTGAATGTGCACTGCCACTGAGGAGTCCCATGATAGAACGAAACGGCCATCCAATTCTTCCAGGTTTTCCGTAGTGGACTCATGATTTCAACTATATATAAAAAAGATTTCTAACTAGTTTGAAATCCAATATCACTAGCAAAACTAACACAATCACTTCATCCTGTTTACTGGAAACAGTAAAAAAGACGTGGTATCCGAGGAGTAAATTGATTAGAGTATGATTGATCTATTAAATTGAATATTTCTCAAATTATCAGTGGAATGTAATCATAACCGGAGAATGTCCATCTACTTAGACTGAATGAGGGTTATAAAGCAATGTAGGGAATTAGAATAATGAATTACAGTTAATGGTCAGGAATCAGATTTAGGGTTTTCACCAACAAAATGATATTAGCTATCAAGCCAAAATGGTGTATAACCAGATGAATTTCTCGCCAAAATCAAAGATTTACTTACTTACCCACAATAGAACAAAGTCCTCCGACCAGCATTCTCCAACACACTCTTTCCTGGACATTCCTTTCTAGTTCTATCCAATTTTTGTTCATTGTTCTCATGTCTGTCTCCATTTCTCGGCGTAATGTGTTCTTTGGTCTAACTTTTCTCTTTTGGCTCTGAAGATTTCAATTAAGGGCTTGTCTTATGACGCAGTCGGATAATTTCCTCAATATGTGTCCTATCCACTTTCAGCTGTTCTTCCTCATTTCATTCTGAGCTGAAATCCAGTTTGGTCGCTCTTCCACAGTAACTTGTTGCTGATAGTGTCTGAATAACGGATCCGAAGTATTTTGCATAGATAACTGTTAATAATTACTTGTATCTTCTGGATGATGGCTTTCATAATTCTCCAGGTTTCCGCCCCATACAGTAGAACTGTGTTGACATTTGTATTGAAAATTCTGATCTTGGTGTTGTTGATTTTCAATTATATCCATCATCGAACGTATTCTACTCTTGCTCAACCTAACTTTTATGAAAACTGTCACAACCTGACTACTCCTACTGAACAGTAAATATTGTAATCCCTGTTATCTTATACCTGATTGGTTCCTCCATAAATTCTAGTCTCGCCCTTAGTTCTTATCAGAGACTTGCAGCATTTTACTAGTTCTACATACAAGTTTATGCCTTTGCAGCAATTTGGAAAACTCTTCCGGTTCCCCACATTGTCCGGATATTCCATGTACCTATAAAAATTGTCGCTCTCGTTGTAAGAAGGTGCATCGGTCTCGTGACTTCCGAAGAATTTCGGCTTTCATCATGAAACGTCATAATTATTCCTTCTACTCCAAGAGCAGAGTTTAAATGGTTTGAATAATTTTTTCTGGTTAGCGTTTTTTTAAGCAAGTTGCTTTTCTACAGGATGGGGTTATTAACCCTATACCCAACCCTCCTCCTTTACCCGAGCTTGGGATCGGCAGTAGCCCCTGGAGGAGTTACACGCGAAGTTTTATGCCTCTGAAGGTACCATTAAAATGAAAAACTTATGAATAACCATATACACCGCATTTTCATCACCACACTGACAACTAACTAAAAAAAATATCAAAACTTTATTTTAACCAAATAGATGAATAAATGAATTTTTCTTGACAAAATCCAAAATTCTATTCTCTTAAATTTGATTGGTTCATTTCTATTATTAAAAATTTCGCCGAATGGGGGGGGGAATTTTTTTTTCTATTTTTTTTTGTCAATTTCATATGATTATTGATTAAATGTCAAATATTAGTTCGTTTCGTTTCTTGATCTCGTTTTTTTTTTCTATTTTTCTTTTCTTTTTCTTTCTTTTTTTTTATTTGAAATGAAAAAAAATTAAAGAAAAGAAAAATATTTTTTTTCTTTTTTTTTTAAAAAAAAAATAATAAAAACCGCCAAATTTATGTTTATAAATTCGTTTGTTAACTCATAAACTACTTTAATTGATTTAATCATTTTTGTATATGAATATAAATCGTATGGTATATCAGAGCAAAGTTTGATAAAGATCTCATTGAAGACAATATTGTTCGCATGGATATATATGGGTTATAACTTGTGACCTGAATAGCTCTGCCAATTTATAATGTGAGAATACCGCCAATTAGGGTGGAGTGAATTATCGATCGGACCAATGACAGACGAAACCCGTACGAGCAGTCTATTAGTACTTGTTGGTCTTTCTTCCTGTCTAGCCCTATGTGCTAACTCCAGATTGTAAATCACAGACTCCGCGAAATGAATTATTGTATTTCAAACATACTGGGTTTATATACCAACCAGACTGATCATATCGTACCATAAAATAAGGAACAACATTTCTACAAGATTTAAGCAAATGTGGCTGTGAATGTGGGAGACTGCAATTCATAGACTTGGTATAATTCAAAAACAGTAAATTGTATAATAATAGTCTATGGGTCAGAATAGATTCTATAATAAGTCGGACACAAATATGAATAGTTTAGTTACATAACAACTATACAATAGAAATATATTTAGTTGGGCGCCAGCTCACGAGACTGTTAGGTCCTGGGTTCGAATCTCGTGAGGCAGGTTTCTACCTCGGTACAATCGAAATTGGTCACGCGATTTCGTGGATAGGTTGAATTTAGACATTAACACCGTTGGATGGCGACCGGTTCAGTGGTCTAGTGGTTAAGTGCTCTGGCTCGAGACTGGTAGGTCCTGGCTTCGAATCTCGCGTGGCGGGATCGTGGATGCGCACTGCTGAGGAGTCCCATAAAGGGACGAAACGGCTGTCCAATGCTTCCAGGTTTTCCATGATGGTCTGCCTTAAATTGACTCATGATTTAAACTATGAAAATACTGAAATCTCCACAAAACCCCTTTCTGATAATGATCATATGATCATTATCAGAAAGGTGCACATCTACGATCCCTTCTCGCGAGATTTGAACTCAGGACCTATCAGTCTCACGAGACCAACTTTTGATAATGATCATATGCTCACTAGTGACTGAATTCAAAAGATATTTCCGGGAGCTCTAGTGAGAAGCAGTGACTAATGTAGTTTAACCAGGTCTGTTGTGAGATATCAACTCACTGAAGACATTGGTGAATACTTACTTACTTACTTTCGCCTGTTACTCCCAATGGAGCATAGGCCGCCGACCAGCTTTCTCCAACCCACTCTGTCCTGGGCCTTCTTTTCTAGTTCTTTCCAGTTCTTGTTCATTCTTCTCATGTCTGTCTCTATTTCTCGGCGTAATGTGTTCTTTGGTCTTCCTCTTCTCCTTCGACCTTCAGGATTCCATGTGAGGGCTTGTCTTGTGACACAATTGGGTGATTTCCTCAAAGTGTGCCCAATCCACTTCCAGCGCTTCATCCTGATTTCTTCCTCCGCTGGAATCTGGTTTGTTGTCTCCCACAGTAACTTGTTGCTGATAGTGTCTGGCCATCGGATCCGAAGTATCGTGCGTAGACAACTGTTAATAAACACTTGTATCTTCTGGATGATTGCTTTCGTAGTTCTCCACGTCTCTGCCCCATACAGAAGAACTGTCTTGACATTTGTATTGAAAATTCTAACCTTGGTGTTGGTTGACAATTGTTTTGAGCTCCAGATGTTTTTCAGCTGTAGGTATGCTGCTCTTGCTTTGCCGATCCGCGCCCTCACATCTGCATCTGATCCACCGTGTTCATCAATGATGCTGCCCAGATATGTAAAGATTTCCACATCCTCCAAAGCTTCTCCGTCAAGTGTAATTGGATTGGTGCATATTGTATTGTATCGGAGAGTCTTGCTTTTCCCTTTGTTTATATTGAGACCTACTGCTGCTGAGGTTGCTGCTACACTGGTCGTTTTCTCCTGCATTTGTTGTTGCGTTTGTGATAGAAGAGCCAGATCATCCGCGAAGTCTAAATCGTCAAGCTGCATCCTGCCTGTCCACTGTATCCCGTGCATTCCTCCAGATGTTGATGTCTTCATAATCCAGTCGATCACCAGGAGAAAGAGAAAGGGTGAGAGTAGGCAACCTTGCCTAACACCGGTCTTTACCTCGAACGAGTCGGTGAGTTGTCCACCGTGGACGATTTGGCAGTTTAGTCCATCATAGGAGTTCCGTATGATATTTACTATCTTCTCAGGCACACCGTAGTGTCGAAGAAGCTTCCACAGTGTCGTCCTGTCCACGCTATCAAATGCCTTCTCGTAGTCGATGAAGTTGATGTACAGTGATGAATTCCATTCGATTGATTGTTCCACAATGATACGTAGAGTTGCGATTTGATCTGTGCACGATCTATCCTTACGAAATCCAGCTTGTTGATCTCGAAGTTGAGCGTCCACGGAATCCTTCATCCTGTTTAACAATACTCTGTTGAAGACTTTTCCTGGTATTGAGAGGAGAGTGATGCCTCTGTAGTTGTCGCACTTGCTCAGATCGCCTTTCTTTGGTATCTTGATGAGAAGTCCTTCTTTCCAGTCTGTTGGTACATGTTCTTCGTCCCAAATCTTACCGAAGAGGATGTGGAGTATCTTGGCAGTTGCTGTTACATTTGCTTTCAGTGCCTCTGCCGGGATGTTGTCTGGTCCCGCTGCTTTGCCACTCTTGATTTGTCTAATGGCCATGCTGATCTCTTCAATTGTTGGTGGGCCAATATCGATTGGGAGGTCTGTGGGTGCTGCTTCGATGTTGGGTGGGTTCAGTGGAGCTGGTCGATTCAAGAGTTCTTTGAAGTGTTCTACCCACCTGTTTCGTTGTTCTTCAATATCGTTGATTACTTTGCCTTCCTTGTTTTTCACTGGTCTTTCTGGTTGACGGTAATTTCCAGCAAGTTTCTTTGTTGTATCATACAGTTGTCTCATGTTTCCCTCTCTTGCAGCCTTTTCCGCTGTCGTTGCTAAATCTTCCACATATTTACGTTTGTCGGTTCTGATGCTCCTCTTCACTTGCTTGTTTTCCTCTGTGTATTCGGCTTGTGCCTTGGCTTTTTCTGCTCTTGTTCGGCTGATATTGATTGCTACCTTCTTGTTCCTCCTTGCTTCAATTTTATCCAGTGTACCAACAGTGACCCATTCCTTGTGATGGTGCTTCTTTTGGCCCAGAACCTCCTGACATGTTGAAACGATTGCCTCCTTGATACCTTTCCAGCTGCTCTCTATGGTGGTTCCCTCTTCATTGAGTAGGTTATGAAAGGCCTGGAACCTGTTGCTGAGGGCTATGTTAAATTCGTTGAGTTTGTCAGCATCTCGAAGAAAGGCCGTGTTAAACTTTTGTGATGTTGTCCGCGCCATTGTCCAGTGCTTCTTGAGTTTTAGTTTCATCTTGGCGATCAGCAAATGGTGATCGGATGCTATATCAGCTCCTCTCCTGGTTCTCACATCCTCCATCGTCCTCCTGAACTTTTTGTTGATGCAGACATGGTCGATTTGATTCTGTGTAGTGTGATCCGGTGAAATCCAAGTGGCTTTGTGTATGTTTTTGTGTGGGAATATGGTGCCACCTATGACCAGTTTATTGAAGGCACATAGGTTTGCAAATCTCTCACCGTTTTCGTTCCTTCCTCCCAGTCCATGTTGTCCCATGACGTCTTCGTATCCAGTGTTGTCCTTTCCAACTTTGGCATTGAAATCTCCCATTAGAATGGTCAGGTCCTTGGTTGGGCACTTCTCGAAGATTGACTGCAGCCTATCGTAGAATTGGTTTTTAGCGTCTTCATCGTAGTCGTTGGTCGGCGCATAGCATTGGATGATGTTCATTGTAATGCCCTCTCTCTTTGTTCTGAAGGAGGCTTTGATGATCCTCGGTCCATGAGATTCCCATCCTATAAGTGCATTTTGTGCTTTTCTAGACAGCATCAGTGCCACTCCTTGTGTATGTGGGGCATTTTCTTCTTCATGACCGGAGTATAACAGAAGTTCCCCTGAAGACAGTCGTTGTTGTCCAACCTGCGTCCAATGTGTTTCACTGATTCCAAGCACTTCCAGGTTGTATTTCCTCATTTCCGCAGAGATTTGGAAGACTCTGCCGGTCTCCCACATTGTCCGGACATTCCATGTACCTATAAAAATTGTCGCTCTGGTTGTAAGAAGGTGCATCGGCCTCATGACTTCCGAATGAACTCGGCTTTCATCATGAGACGTCATTTTTCCTTCTACTCCCAGGGCAGAGTTTGAATGGTTTGAATGAATTTTTCTGGTTAGCGTTTTTTTAGCGAGTTGATTTTCTACGGGATGGGGTCGCTAACCCCATGCCCAACCCTCCTCCTTTACCCGAGCTTGGGACCGGCAGTAGCCCCTGGAGGAGCTACAGGCGGAGTTACATTGGTGAATGGTTGATAAATTTCATGGATTGGTTGAAGTTAGACATTAACACCGTTGGATGCCGGCTCAGTAGTATGGAGATTAGGCGCTCACGCGCAAGACTGACAGGTCCTGGGTTGGAATCTCGCGAGTAGGGATTGTGGATACAAACTGCCACTGAGAAGTCACACACTAGGATGAAACGGCCTTCCAATGCTTCTAGGTTTTCTATGGTGATTTAGCTTCAATTGACTCATGATTTCAACTATGAAAAAACATCAAACTCATTTAACCTTATTTTTCAAGTTGATAAATTCAATATAAGTAGTGAAACATCAAGTACCTATTCATAAGCCTAAGTTAGAAATATGCCCAGATACATACACACATAAACACACGTACATACATACGTACCGAACTACTTATGTAGAATTAAGTGAATTTGAAAAAAAGGAGAAGAAAATACCCTATGGATATATTTAATCAAATAATATGAAGAATAATCAATATAATCTATGATTGTAATATAGTGTCAGTTGCTATGTCAAGACTACATAATTTATTATGACTTTCAGACCGATTAGTTTATTCATTCTACTCAAGCTACATAGTGATCATATATAGTTGAGATCGTGAGTCGATTGAAGCTAGAACATCATGGAAAACATGGAAACAGTGGACGGCCTTTTTGTCCTATTGTGGGACTCCTCAGTGGCAGTGCGCATCTACGATCCCGCCAAGCGAGATTCGAAGCCAGGACCTACCAGTCTCGAGCCAGAGCACTTAACCACTAGACCACTAAACCGGTTGCCATCCAACGGTGTTAATGTCTAAATTCAACCAATCCACGAAATTCGCGTTACCAATTTCGATTGTACCGAGGTAGATACCTGTCTCTATCTGACATGGATTAGCTCCACTGGTCACGACTTCTCACTAGAACTCCAGGAATTACCTCATGGGGCCAGTCACCATTGAGTATATGATATTGTATCAGAAGGGATCTTTGTCATCTATTCGCTTATTAACCCTGACTGTTTTATTTGAGTATATATGGATTGATTAATTACTCTATTTATCATGTGTCTGTAACTTACTTTTGTCTGACTATAAATATCAACTCGCGTTTGATTAAATTGTGTTGGTTTACTTACCTTTTCCACTGCGCGTCATTTCGTTTCGCTTCGTTTCTTTGATTGTCTGTCCAGATCAAAGATTGTTTGAAATATTCATATTCGATATTGATTCTCCTTTTTGATTTATTTACTTCTGTTATTCACTTACACACACACACACACACACTTAGGCCTGTTACCCTCAATCAGGTATTAAGTCGGCAATTTTGTACGATAATTGGCGACATGTATATTTCAATAACAATCATTCATTCGATTTAACTGAAGTAACATTTCGAATTACAAAGGTTTTTGTTAGTGGTCCTGGTTAACTAGTTGTTACGACTTAGTACTAGTTATAATTTTGATGAACACAAGTAATATTGTAGTGAAAACAGGAACACGGGTAAGGATAATCTTATGTATTTGAATATCAAATAATAGGACATCTTGGTAAAATCTAAGAACCACACAATAAATACTTCATTTGCAAAATGTCAATCAATCATCTCACACTTCACTGTTCATTTATTTCCACAATGATCATTCTCTATCCTCGTTCTCTTCCCTTCGATCTTCTTAAACTTTTGCCACTAGGTATTTGACATTCGATTGATGATGCATACTACTTATATCTGTCGATATCAGTAGCACACACCACAATATGACAAACATTATATGGATCAAATGGAAGCTTAGAAATAAGAGTCCAAGAGTCTACTAATTATCAATAATCTTTCATATGGTAGACTCAAAAAGTTCTACATCTATACTATTCAATACAACCCATCAATCACAAACTTATTGAGGAATTAAAATGATCTATTCACCGACATCATTTTGCAATTGTTTGATTGATATTTCTTCAAAATTTATTAGGTGAAATAGACAAAACAAATAAATTTTATGGTTGAAATCATGAGTCAATTGAAGCTAAAACACCATAGCAAACCTAGAAGCGTTAGAAGGCCGTTTCGTCGTATTATGGAACTCCTCAGCAGTGCTCATCCATTATCTCGCCTCACGAGATTCAAACCCAGGACTTATCAGACTCGCACACAAACGCTTAATATCTAGACCATTGAACTGGTCGTCATCTGACGTTGTTAACGTTTAGCTTCAACTAATCCACGAAATTGAGCAACCATTCACCAATGTCTTTAGTGAGTTACTATCTCAAAACAGACCTAGTTTAACTCCACTGATGGCCGCTTTGCACTAGAACTCCAGGAAATACCTCTTGAAGTCAGTCACTAGTGAGCATATGTTTAATAATATCAGAAGGGGTTTTGTGGAGATTTTAGTAATTTTGTAGTTGAGATCATTAGTCAATTAAAGCTAGTCGACCATGGAAAACCTCGAAGCACTTGAAGGCCGCTTCGTCCTATTGCGGGACTCCTCACTGGCAGTGCCCATCCACGATCCTGCCTCAGAACATTCGAACAATGGCAGACCAACGGTTATATAGTTAGTATCTCAGTCGAAATTAACACTACAAAATAACGCTTACAAAGACTAAACTGAAAATAAAGCATAAAAATACTGATTTGCCTTTCCGAAAATAATAACTAACTTTTAATTATAAACAAAGGTAAATGGTGGCTAGCATTGAAATCCCGGACGTGCGTTTCATCTTATTTGGGAATCGTCAGTTGGATGTATTTACACCCTAGAACTGATGTTCACTCCATCTTTGTTTATAATGCTTGTGATCTAAGGCAATATCAAAATAGTCCGTATAGGATACATATATACCAATAACAGACTGATCAACTGTAGTCCAAAAAAATCAATGGAAAGATTTAAACAAACAATACAGTTGTCTATCGTTTACGTGCTCTGGAGCGAGACTGGTAGGTCGTGGTTTCGAATCTTGCGAGTGCGGGATCGTGGATGCGCACT
Source organism: Schistosoma rodhaini (assembly GCA_944470415.2). Lineage (NCBI taxonomy): Eukaryota > Metazoa > Platyhelminthes > Trematoda > Strigeidida > Schistosomatidae > Schistosoma > Schistosoma rodhaini. The sequence goes on along the minus strand of OX104042.1, from coordinate 16,282,005 downwards.
GCTGAGGAGTCCCACAACAGGACGAGACAGCCATCTAGTGCTTACAAGTTTTTCATAGTGGTCTAGCTTCAATTGACTCAGGATTTCAACTATAAAAATACTAAATTCTCTAAAAAATCCTATTTGATAGTTGATTATATTGTTTAACCGATATCTATAGTACTATTGTGATGTGTACTACTGATATCGACAGATATAAGTAGTATGAATCATCAATTTAAAGTCAAATACCTGGTGTCAAAAGGTTAAGAAGATCGAAGGAAAGAGGACGAGGATAGAGAATGATTGCTGTGGAAATAAAGGAACAGTGAAGTGTGAGATGATTGATTGACATTTTACCAATCAAGTATTTATTATCAGAAGGGGATTTAGTATTTTCATAGTTAAAAACGTGAATCAGTTGTAGCTAGACCACCACTAATGACTGACTTCGAGAACTAAATCCAGGAGTTCTTGTGACAAGCAGTGGCCAGTGGAGTTCAAACCACGTCAGTTATGAGATAGAGACTCATTGAAGACAATTGGTGAACGGTTGCTCAACTTCGTGGATTGATTGGAATTAGGCATAAACACCATCGGCTCAGTGGTCTATCAGTTAAGTGCTCTGGCGAGAGTCTGGTAGGTCGTGGGTTCGAATCTTGCAAGGCGAGGTCGTGGATGGGCACTGCTGAGGTGTAGCACAATAAGACGAAACGGCCGTCCAGTGCTTCCAGGTTTTCCATGGTGGTTTAGCTTCAATAGACTCACGCTTTCAACTATGAAGTATTTATTGTTTGGTTCTTAGATTTTACTAATACGTTCTGTAATTTGGTGTACATATGCATTCGATTGTCCTCACTTGTGTTGTCTTTAACTACACTACCAGCAACTATTGAGTAAAAGAGCATATACAAAGTTATTTACTGAAACCCGGGTCCAGGGTTTCCTGTTGACCACCTTCAACCACCATCTTATCTCAACATAGTGCACGCAGTGTCGAGCCACATTCCAACTTGATCTATAGCATTCGATCGGCACTAAAAATGACTTGACACTCATGACATTGATCAATCAATTGTGATTGATAATCTAGAATTCTGTTGTATTCATATGCCTAATGTTGTCTTCTGATATTCGTCTACTCAATGAAATACAATATAATAGGAGGAGTAACCCTAATTAATTGGTAACGCATGGTCTGCATTGCAATCTCTTCTATATAATATTCATCAATGTTCTCTCAGTTCTGTCATTGATGATAATCACTGTAATCAACTCCATTATATTAAACATGGATAGTTACTAAGAATAGAATTGACGGAGTGTGTTTCGTCTGAAGGCGACAATATCGAGAGAATCCTCACGAGATTCCCATATATACAAAGTGAATTGTATTTCAATTATTGTTTTTTTGTTGTTGATTGTTTTAGGCATGATTGTTGGTGCAATGTGTGCAGTAACTGGTGTTCTAACAATTTCATTACCAGTTCCTGTCATCGTATCAAATTTCTCAATGTTTTATTCCCATACATTGGCTCGATCAAAATTGCCAAAAAAACGAAGACGTATATTACCAGTTGAAGCAATTCGCCCAAAACATAAATCAAATGTAATTGGAAGTGGTACAGGGCATGGAATAATGCATCATTGTAGTGGTTATACAAGTGATACAATTAATTTAAGTAATTTAGCCAAAGGTATTGTACCTAATATTTCACAACCTATTGCTAAAGCTAAATACTCAGGTAAGATATGGATGAACTGATAAGAGTCATTATTGAAAACGTAGTTTATATGTATTTTATTTATTTATTTATTTAAACACATATATATTGGTACAAAAGGGCACCAGGTACATACGCGCCACACAAAATAATGAAAGTAGGAAGAGAAGGGATGAAAAGATAATGCGGACTGAAATGTACAACCAGAAGATTCTTTCAGTTAGGAAAGTTAGAACCATTCTTTATGTAGAAAGTAAAAGAAGGTTACAGCAGGATCGCCACTGGCTTCTATTCTGAGCCATATCTGATAACGTCTCTAGCCACTGTGTTGCACCATCTCTCGGACCGCAGCCAGGGAGTCGTGAAGGACCAACGGGAGCTAGCCCTTTGCAGCTTTCTTTCATACCACGACACCATGTCATACACTGACCTCCTCTCCGCTTTTTCCAACCAGTCCCAGGGTTGGCAAATAATGCACGACGTGGAAGTCTCTGGGATGACATTCGTAAAACATGTCCAAGCCACCGAAGTCAGTGTTTCAAGATGGTGACACCAATTGAATTATCGTCTCTGCGCCCGAACACACGATGCCAAACCTCTGCATTACTAACATTGTGTTGCCACTGAATGTCAGCAATCCTTCGGAGACAACGATGATCGAACACAGAGAGACGTCTAACATCCTCAACTCGGAGAGGCCAGGTTTCACAAGCATAGAGCAGAACTGCTCTCACCGACGCGTTGTAGATCCGACCTTTTACAGCCAGACTAACATCACGAAGGCGCCAAAGATGGCCCAGATTGACATAAGCCGATCTGGCTTTCCTTATACGAGCATCAATCTCATCACTCACGCCACCAACAGCACTTATATAGCTACCTAGATACACGAACTTCTCAACTACTTCGATCTCCTCACCATCCAGGGTGAGTACAGGATTAGAATCCTGCCAGTCTTGTAGAAGTACTTTGCACTTGGAGGGTGCGAAGCACATGCCGTACCTGCGGACACTGATTGCCAACTGATTAAGTGCTGATTGCATGCCTTGGGCATTATCGCACAGTAAGACAATATCATCCGCATACTCAAGGTCGAGAAGTCGTTCTCCAGGTAACATATCCACACCGCCATTACTTACATCCATCAGAGCTGTTTCCAAGATGTCGTCGATGGCAAAGTTGAAGAGGAATGGTGAGATCAGGCAACCCTGCCTAACCCCACTGCTCGAATGGAACAAGGGAGAAAGGTGGTTGTATGCCTTCACTCTGCCTGAGGTGTTCGTATACAGGGACTTTAAGATGTTAATGAACTTCTCAGGCACACCCTTCTTCAATAGACAATCCCAGAGAACAGTCCTGTCCAACGAATCGAAGGCCGCCCTGATATCAAGAAACACTACGATTGTTGGCCTGCGATAAGTATGACGGTGTTCTAACATTTGGCGGAGGGTGAAGATGTGATCAATGCATCCTCGACCAGAACGAAAACCAGCCTGCTCCTCGCGAGTCAATCGTTATCGGGTTTTAAACAACCCACGAAGAATGATAGAAGCCAAAAGTTTGGACGCAATCGAAAGTAGACTTATCCCCCGATAGTTATTGCAGGAACAACGTGAACCCTTTTTAAAGATAGGGACAACTATTGACTCATTCCAAGATGTTGGAACACTTTCTTGTTTATATGACTTTATAACTATGAATATTAGTTCTAACACGAGACTTTCCTGGTTTTAATTCTTCATCAGTGTCCATTCATGAATAGTATGCACGTGGTCGAATTCAGAAAATAGCTCATTTCTTAAAATGAACATGAAAAGAAGAATAGTTAGTTCCCAATAATCTATGATGGCTAGTTCAAAGAAATTGCATATATAGAGGATTATAAGCGTACTAGAGGTTTTAATAGTTCAGATCACGAATCAATTGAAGCTAGACCATCATGCAAAACCTGGAAGAATTGAACGGCCATCTCGTCCTAATAAGAACTACTTAGCAGTGCTCTTCCACGATCCCACCTCGCTAGATAATAATTCATGACGTATCAGTCTCGCGCGCTAGCGCTCAACCTCTAGATCACTGAACCGGCCGACATCTAACAGTGTTAATGTCCAACTTCAACGGATCCACGAAATTGAGCGCAAACATCCACTATTGTATTCAGTGAGTTACTATCTCACAACAGACCTGGTTGAACTCCATTGATTACGGCTTCTCACTAGAATTTCAGGAAATACCTGCTGAAGCCAGTCACTAGTGAACATGTGTTGATGAACATTAGAAGATATTTTATGGATATTATAATAATTTCAATAGTTGAGATAATGAATCACTTGTAGCTAGACCACCATGGAAAACCTATAAGCACTGGACGGCCGTTTCGTCCTATTTTGGGACTCCTCATTGACAGTGTGCATCCACGATCCTGCCTCTGGAGATTATTTTTGAAGCCTAATATTTAAACAAGCAGGCGATCAGTTTAGAAATTAACATTGACCTAATTTATCAGCCTGTTAGAAACACTAGACGATTTCATAGGAAAATATTCATAAGCTGGGACGAAGATCAAAATGCTTTGATCAACCAACACTCAACAGAACGTTCCAAAAGATGCAATATATAGGGTGCACTGATTGGATAATTCCAGATTTTGTTATTCACCACAGAATGTGTTTAGATGATTCTAGAGTATTAGGATCACAAAATAATTAAACTATAACTAGGCTCATCGGCTCGAAGAATACAATAACAATGGTAGTTAACTAATAAAGTTAAACGTTCTAGATTTTTTTTGGATGATAAACAGAGGTGATTGTCACTTTACAAAGTTTCTAATAATAATCTTCAGTTGTGTAAACTCGAAGTTTTTGGTGATGTCATCGTTCAGAAGGATGATGAAAGCTCCACGACCAAACCATCCAGCTCAGAAAACAAAACTCTATCAAAATCATCCACCTGAGCTACAAATCTCGACCACTGTGTGTATACAAAAACTACAGAAACTGGTTAATTTGTCTCAGTTCTGTGCTAGTGAGCAATTTGATAAAATCATAGCTACAATTTATACGTTTGATTCGTCCTAAACATGTCAAAATGTTTCTAGGTAAACCTCAATGGTAATGAGAGTAGTAACGTGTATGAAGGTCCTTAATGAATTGGCCGGGTTTAAAAATTTTACTTTTAATTATATACTACTAAATTATTATTTAAGTAGGCTAGCTACAAAACTTTTTTTTTACAGATAATTTTTCACATATTAAAGAAAATTATCAAAATCGACGAAAATATTCCAATTCAAATGAATTCCCTTTAAATGAACAATATAAATATGCTTATGCAATACATACCAGACGTGCAGCAGTAATAGATGCATCAAATTCATCTTTGGAACAAATGAATGATGATGATAATGATTGTGAATCACTTGGTAAATCTTTAAAATCTGAATTACAATATACTGAGAGATTACGAAAAAGTTGTAAGTTGAAGATATCTTACCTAAATACTTGTTTGAAAACTTACTTAGGGATATAAACTGCTTAAACTAGAAGTGAAGTCAATAACTAACTCAAAGTATTGACTGAATATACCTATGACTTGTGATTCACATAACCCTAGCTGTAAGGTTATCGTACTCAATAGATCATAAATAATACATCATGTTGATGAATCTCATTCAGCTTTAAACCTAATTTTGAACTTCTCTTAAGGTTACTTGAAACGATATATATTATTAGATCAAGTATACCGTAATATCAGGTCAATCATACTAGTAGTCATATTGTAATTTTAATCCGTAGACTTTAATGACCATTTACACAAATGGAAAAACGATTAATAATGGTTGAATTTTTGAGTCAATGTAAGCTAGAGTACCATTGAAATCCTGAAACCACTGAACAGCCGTTTGATTCTGGTAGTGGAATGCTTAGTAGTGCATATACGTGACCCCGCACGCGGGACTCGAACCGAGGACCTTCGGTCTCCCGGGCGAATGCCTAACCTCTAGATCACTGAACCGGCATCCGGCTGTATTGTCTTCAGTTAATAACTGGCGAGGGCTTCATTGGTTACTATGACATGACCAATGAATAATGTTTCGTCTCAACACTTTACCCAAATATAATAGACTAAGGAAACTTTTAAATGCATTGACCTACAGAATAGCTCTATTGATAGCTAATGTTAAATGAGACAAAACTGTATCCATCGTTCATTGAATTAAATCTGACGTATGAATTCAAATTCACTAAACTCTATGTTCAATGATGCAGTTTGATGACTTGTTCAATGTATATCATATCCACTTCCAACGTCTTCTCCTGATTTCCTTTTCAGTTAGAAGCTGAGTTGTTCTCTTCTTTAGTAGACTGTTACTGGTGGTGTTCGATCAACACATCGAGTATCTTGTGTAGACAAATGTTTATAGATACTTGTACCTTCTTCACGATGGATGTAGTAGTTCTCTACGTTTCATCTTCATGCAATACAAATGTCTTGATGTTCGCATTGAGGATTCTGACTTTGGTGTTGGTTAACAATTGTTTTCAGTTCCATATGTTTTCCAATTGTAGGAATACTGTCTTTGCTTTTTCAATCCTTGGCTTTACATCTGCATCAGATCCTTATTGTTCATCGATGATGCTTCCTATTTACGTGAAGGTTTCCACCTCTCTCGCAGTTTCTCCATCGAATGTGATTAGGTTTATGTTCTCAGTATTGTATATGAGGATCTTGTTTTTTTCTTGTGGACTTTGAGGCCTACTGATGAAGTGATTTCTGCTACACTGGCTGTTTTAAACTGCATCTGTTGAAGTTTTTGGGATAGAAGGTTGAAGTCATCTGCTAAGTTCAAATCTAACTGACTTCGAGGTGTCCATTTTATTCTGTGCTTCTCCTCAGATGTCGAGGTCTTCATAATTGAGTCAACTACCAAAAGAAGGAGAAGTAAGGAGAGTAAGCAGCATTGTCTGACTCCGGTCCTTACTTCGAATGCATCTTTCAACTGTCCTCCATGCAAAACTCTGCAATGCAGTCCGTCGTATGAATTCTGTATAATGTGCACCATAGTGTCGAAGAAGGTTCAACAAGGTGCTCCAATCCTTTCTGTAGAACGCCTTCACATAGTCAATGAAGTTGATGTATAGTGGTGAGTCTCACTCAACTAATCGTTCAACAATGATCCGTAGTGTCACGATTTGGTCTGTGCATCACCAATCCTTATGGAAATAATTGCTCAATGTTTCTTTGTTATTCTACCTTGAACATCCGCCTTTACAACTGAACAACAATGGAGAGATAGAAGGACGTGATCTATTTCATTTATCTAAATCTCAGAATTGTAAACAACAAATTGATTACGTATGATGTTGTGAACCACACTCAAAGTGCGAACGATAATGATGCTACTAAGTTTCTAAGACCTACTCCTATGTAAAATAGTTAATACAAAGGCATAGTTCATAGTTATTGTGAAAATTCTAATCGTTGTATATACATTGAGATTCATAGAAACTCCCATAAATGAATAAAAAACCCATGCGTTCGTAAGACATTTGAACACAATTATTCCTTCACTTTAACTAAATACCTAATCAAACTAGGCGTTTGAAAAGAATGGTACTGGGTTCGATTACTGGAGTGAATACCAACTCTGAGATCCAGATACATCCAGCTGAAGAGTCCTAACTAGGATGAAACGTGTGTCCATTGCGATTTCATTGCTATCCATTATCCATCTTTGCTTATAATACTAGATTTGTAGCATTTATAATTAAATAATCAAGCCCACATATGCCCTGGTACGGCCGAGAGTGAGAAGACTCAGCTCTCCCTCTCTAAATGCTCTCACATGGCCAGGCGTATAAAGCCTCTGCCAGGGAAGTCCTACTCACTTCCTTCTCGTGGCATTATTGTTGTTTACGAAGTTGAAAGGATGAAAAGCGAATGTCCAGCGCGTTAACTGGGTTGTTGGACACGGCGATTCCACCTAGGGGAGTTGGAAAACCCTCATTCCAAACCAATGGTGCACATGGACTCCAGTATCCTGACGGAACAAAGGATGTATGAATCAATCGTTGGTCACCGGCTACCATGGGACTGCATCTCCTCACGATACTCCCCTGGTTTATGGATCAGATCTTAAGGTCAAAGGCTACGGGTGTGGCCCCTGATCGGTTTGGGCAGCTTGGCAGTATCATAGCCCTCACAGAAATTATATGAAATTTGTGTGGCGCATATGTATCTGGTGCCCTTTTGTACCAATATTTATGTTTTTAAATAAATAAATAAATGAATTTGGGTGACCGAAAAATGGAAGTACGCAAACCACAGTTATGTATGTATGCAAAATTTAATTAAAATGAGACTGAGTATAAATGAGTGAGTGCGTGTTGACCTAATCAAAAAGATTAACCTTACTATTTTGATCTGAAATTCATGGATACATGTGATTAGATACAATCACTTATTGTGATGATAATCACAAAATGGGTTTAAGTTAGGTTATATTAATAAGTGTAATTGAAGAAGTTGCTACTATCAAACATCATAGATGTAAATAAATTTGATAGATTAAACAAACTATTGTAAGCCGGTTGGTTGGAGGTGATCGACAGGAAACTCAGGGCCCAAGTTTCGTGCAACTTGGCACTCGTCAGCAAGGTGTACCTGTAATCTTAAGGGTACTTGTGCTCCCTGACGGATTCAATCCCGTGTCACTCAGCTTCACAGTCAGAGACGTTACCACTGAGCTATTCGGGCCGTGACCTACCACCTGTAGGACTGAGATGTAATCACAATTGATTGATCACTGGGTGGTGATCAATGTCATGCATGTTAAGTCCTTTTTAGTCCTGATCGTATGCTATCGATTGTAAATATACATTTTATGTTTTAAAAAAGAAAGATGTTCTACAATGTTGACGGTATCAAAAGTTGACAAGGTTAACTACACGTGATTACGTAATGAACAAAAACACGGATATTACGTAACAACAAAAGTGAATTAAGTTCAATAGGTCCAAGTAAAGTTACTAACTTTGAAAAAATCATCGATGAATAAGAAGAATCAGATGTAGATTTGCAGGTAAATAACTGTCAGTCAATATCAAAAAGTTACAATATTCAATACGAACGTCAAGACAGTTCTACTGTATGGAGATGAAACGTGAAGAACTACTACTATTATCATCAAAAATTACGGATATTGTCTACACAATATACTTAATGTCTGTTGATTGGAAATCATCAACGACAACCTACTACGGGGAAGAACAAACCGACTACCAGTTGAGGAGGAAATCAGGAAAATATGTTGGATATGGATATGTTATACACTGAAGAAATCATCAAACTGCATCATGACTTAAGCCCTAACTTGAAATGGTGATGGGAAATGGAAAAGAAGAAGACTAAATAATACACTTCTACGAGAATCGGAAGCAGATATGACAATGATGAATAGCAGGTGTAAACAATTAGGAAGCGTCGGTCATGAAAGAGTTGTTTGGAGAATGTTCATTAGTGGCCTATGCTTCTTCATCAGATGTAACAGGCATAAGTAAGCAAATAACTTTGAAGACAATCAAAATAAAACAATATGATGACGTCATTAGTTAGAAAAATGCAGTGATACAACGAAGGAATATCTGTCACTCAACCAAAACAACATAAACAATTATCTTCTTTTTAAACACATAAATCAGACTGACAACTCTTGATAGTAACAATTGAAGCTTATCTATTTGATAATCAATTTAAGACATTTCATAGTGTCTAATTGATCTCTTATATAGAATAGATACTTGGCAAGTGAATTGAATTCCTATTGCTACGTAACTGATTGACTGATTGATTAATTGGAAGCAAATTATATTCTGTTTTTATAAGATATCAGTATGTCATTTGATTGACTGAATTTATTATAGTCTAATGACGTTTAAGAGTTCCTACTTATTATGTTAGTCAATTAGTGATCTACTTTAAACTATACTAAACCATGACTAATGGAGATTTAAAAAAAGAGTCATATATGAAACAATTATTGTCAATAGCATTGAATAATTGCTTTACTACTATATTGAACATTGTAGTTAATTTGATTAGTTGAGATCATGAGTCGATTAAAGCTAGATCACCATGGAAAACATGGAAGAACTGGATGGAAGTTTCATAGTGACTAGTATTACCGATGGTTGGAAGAGTGTTAGGGGCAGCCGAATCAAAACGTTTTATCAATCCTTGAAGTCATTAACTTCTAGTTTGAGCTATGTTGGGAGATTTAGACTACTTGGTTGGGATCCGCGTGACTATTGTAACCAATGGTTAGAGACTCTTTTTGACATGGCTCAGAATCGATCACAATCGCTTGAGTGTATAGACCCTTTATCTTCCCCTAAACCTTGTCATTAAAATTGCTTCATATCTTTCTTCCTGTGCTGTATCCTTATATACAACCTTTCTTCTATATATTACCACCACTTAATTAACCACATCTATAAATTCGGTGTTCATCATGTTGTGCCAATGAGATATGGAAACTTGGACCGATGAATATATGTGCCTAGTCCTACGCTGTAGCTGACTGACTGACCTAGTACAGGACTCCTCAGCAATGCGCATCCGCGATCCCGCCTCATGAGATTCAAACCCAGAATCTATCAGTCTCGCGTGCGAGCGCTTAACCTCTAGACCACTGAGCCTTCATCAAAAGGTGTTAATGTCTAAGTTCAACCGATCCACGAAATTGATTGACACATACATCAATGTCTTTAGTGAGTTACTATCTCACAACTGACCGGGTTGAACTCTACTGGTCAGTGCTTCTCACTAAAACTCCAGGAACTAACTTTTAAAGCCAGTCACCAGTGAGCATATGTTGATTAATAATAATTATAGTTAAGTTTAAAATTGTACCATTGAAATTGAACCCTGTAGTTTTATTGATTGAATGTTCACTGAAAGATCTAGAAGTCCTAGATTCAATCAAGGATATTTGTACAGAAACTATTCAACTAAAACTTATTAACTAAACTAGTCATATTCATGTTCCCTTTATTATGAGCTTTATTTTGACCCATAGACTGTTATTATACGATTTCCCGCTCTTGAGTTATCCCTAGTCTATTAATTACTGCCTCCCACATTCACAGTCACGTTTGGCCAAATGTTGTTATTTTCTATTTTGTGGTACGTCTTGGTCTGTATGATTGATACTTAAACCCAGTATGTTTGGAATACATGATTCATATCGCACAGTCTGAGATTTGCATTCTGAAGTAATCACACAGGGTTAGGCATGAATAAGGATCGTTAAGGACTCTAGACTGCTCGTACAGATTTCATATGTCATTCGTCCGATTAATAAATCGCTGCTCTCTAATAGGCGGGTTACAGGATAATAACAATCGCCGGCATAATTTATAACACTTCTTTAAGCAAAGTAAACTTTATTCATTCTCAATTATGTATCATCATTACTTAACTGATAGTGTTTTTTTATTTTATTCTAATGAATTAGCTACGACAAACTCTAGTGGACATCATATCAATTCAATCCATACATCACGACGAATCATAGATAATAACTATCATCGGAAACCAAGTCATTTATCATATCCTATAGAATATCAATCTAATCATAATTCTTCTTCAGTTCTTCCATATGAAACACCAACACCACCACAGCAACAACAACAACATCGACGACGACGACAACAACAACAACAACAAAGTGATTCTTTAATAACTTATAGTAGTAAAACAGATTTATATCTTTCATCCATAACTTGTCATTCTGAATTATTACCTCAATCACCATCTATGTTTGATGAACAATTAAATATACCAAATGTGGATACCACCACCACCACCAACACCACCACCACTACTACTACTACTACTACTACTAATAGTAATGATAGTAATACAGATATTACAACATACAGTACAATTCATACTCATACAAAGAGTATGAATTTATTACCAAGTCCATGGATTGGCATATCATCATCCTCCACAAATGATCCAAACAATGAACAAGATGATCTAATAAGTTAAAAGTAAAGAAGAAGAAGATTTCAATGGATGATGATGATGATGATGACCAGTATTATAGAATAGCCTTCCAATTTTGATCTCTTATTATGATCCAATATATATCTTATTACTGATCTCATTTATATTAGTAATCAGTTATAAAAAATCTTTAATTTATGTATAAATCTTTATATAAGTATTCATTGTATAGGTAGTGGGGGGTATGTATCTTTAAATTGTAACCATCCATATATTTTACATAATAAAATATTACATTTACAAGAAATGAGTTATCATTGATGTGAAGTCGATTTTTAGTGGGATAGTTTGTAGATGGGAGTCGAGTGATGATTGAATATGATCACCACGACGATGAGATTAGGCGCCAGATAACAAATTGGATCCCTCGATAGGTCAAAAACCAAAAGGCTGTTATTGGTAAAAATAAGATATATTTATTGGCGATCTCGTGATATACTCATACGATGAACTACAGTGCAAAGTCGTGCATGGAGGACAGTTAACAGATGCATTTCCAGTAGGGACTAGAGTTAGACATGGTTGTCTACTTTCCCCCTCCTCTTTCTTCTGGTGATTGATTGGATTATGAAGACTTTGACATCTGAGGGGAAGCATGCAATACAATGGAAATCTGTGAACCAATTAGAAGATTTGAACTTCGCTGATGACCCAGCCCTCCTATCTCATATACATGAACAAATACAGACGAAGACAACTAATGTAGCAGCAGCCTCTGTATCAATAGGCCTCAACATTCACAAAGGAAGAAGCAAGATTCTCAAATACAACACAGAGAACACCAATCCAGTCACACATGATGGAGAAACTATGGAAGAGGTAGAAGCATTCACGTACCTGGGGAGCATCGTTGATAAACAAGGAGGATCGGATTGGAAAATCAAGGGCAGCATTTCTACAACTGAAGAACTCAAAACAATTGGCAACTAATTTCAAAGTGAGAATCTTCAATACGAACGTCACGACATTCCTATTGTATGGAGCTGAAACTTGGAGAACTACTACATCATTCGGCAAGAAGATGCAAGTATATATAAACAGTTGTCTATGCAAAATACTCAACATTCACTGACCGGATACTATCAGCAACAGCGTTTTATGGGAGAGAACAAACAAGCTTCCAGCTGAAGAGGAAATTAAAGAAAGACGTTGGAAGTGGATAGGATATACATTAAGGAAATCACTAAACTGCATCACGAGGCAAGCGCTAACATAGAATCCGGAAGGGAAGTCGAAAAGAGGAATATCAAAGAACATATTACGTCGGGAAATAGAAGCAGATATGAAAAGGATGAATTTTAACTAGAAAGAACTGGAAAGGATTGCCCAGGGCAGAGTTCGATGGATAATGCTGGTGAGCAGTCTATGCTCCTCCACGAAGGCTAACAGGCGTAAGTAAGTAAGATCTTGTGGTATCGAAAGAACACCGAGACATGCCAAAGAGTACAGGCAAAATGGCACAGTGTAAGAGCATTCGCACGATTAAAATATACAACAGAACAAAATGTCATTTTGATACAGTTAATCAAGACGAGTACAGTAAAACAATCATTAGTACAATTTTCAATAATAATTTTCAAAAGATTTCTTCAATAAGATACTAATATTCTCATGTATGGAGTGTAGTTAGTTAGTTAGTTAGTTAGTTCTTATTATTATCAGTAAGGATTTGTTAGAATTGCTTAGTTTCATTGAAATCGTGGGTCGGTTTAAGTTAGGCCACCATTGGAAACCTGAAAGCGTTAATCCTGATATGGTTTATGATTTCTATGAAATTCAATAATTCCCATAACTGCTTACTGACAGTTATCATGAGTTCACTAGTGGCCAACTTTGTGAGGAGATTTCTGGGATTTTATCAACAATCTTCGACTAGGGAAGTTGAACTGAGACAGGTATGATGCAGATATCCACGAAAGATAATGTTAGATGGTCGAGCAAAGTCGTAAAATGATTGAAGTTAGATACAGTTGAATTTCGGTTCAATAGTTCAGACATTCTTGAGCAAAACTGAAGGTCCTGGATTCAATTTCCGCGTATAGGGTCGTGGATGTTTACTGGTGTGAAATCCCATACGAAGATAAAACGGTCATCCAGTCCTATCAGGTTTTTAATGGTGGTTTAACATAGATTGGTTTATGATTTCAATGATTTCATTATTATTAAATGCTTCATTCAATCTTATGTGTTTAGTACATTAAGTGCGAGGCCATAAACGACAGACCATCGTTCAATAAGAGATAGGAACTCATTCATTTCAAGTTGATGTGATGAGATTGAAATCGGTATACATGAATTGAGATCGTCCGGATATTTCAGAAAAGTGTTTTTTATGGAAGATGGAAGATTACGCAGATAGAAGAGAAAGGTAGAGAGAGAACAGCAGCACTTTATGGAACACTTTCATCAGTTAATAGAGATGTTGAACAGTTTACTCTAAACAAAGTGTATTGTTCTCTTTCATAAGGACAGGAATACAGCCAGTTCGTTACCCAGCTGCTAGTGTTGACGATGACAAACTTGTTAAGTAGTTATTGTCCTGCATTAGAGTAAAGGGCAAAAATATAATCTAGAAATTCTGAAAACTATTATATGATGCAGAACAACGGCAGCGTCTAAGGTAATTCTTTTGCGTTTGCAAGCAACGTGATATAAAGTGAAAGTAACAATAATAAATAAATTTTTGTTATATCACAATGATTTTTGTAGTTTGAATCATGAGTCAATTGAAGCTAGACCACCATGGAAAATCTGGAAGCACTCGACGACCGTTTCGTCCTATTATGGGACTTCTCAGCAGTGCACATCCACGATCCCGCACCCGTCCAATGCTTCCAGGTTTTCCATGATGGTCTAGCTTCAATAAACTCATGATTTCAACTATGAAGGTACTGAAATATCCACAAAAACCTTTTCTGATATTCCAATGAGTAGAAAAATTGTATTTCCAACGTTTCGTAACTCGATATAATCCACTTCCTCAGAGTAAACAAATAACCGACATTAAATTAGTACAAGTTTAAATAGTATAAAGGAAACAATACAGAATATATATTAGTACAATCAAAATCATAATAGATTCACTTGGTATTGTTTACTTGAATCTTTCCATTGTTGTTTAGGACTCCAGTTGATCAGCCTCTTATTGGCATATGTGCTTACTGTGCGTATTTCCTCGATATAGCCCTAATTCACAAGTATTAAAAGCTTGAATGGATAGTGGCTAGCAGTTGAATCCAGGACGTGCGTTATGTTCTCCTTGGGATTCGTCAAATCAATGTGCCTACATCACATATGCTAATAACAGACTGATTAATTCCAGTCCTAAATATCAATTGGAAGACTCAAACAAACAATTCCAAATGAGTTTAAACTTGATCACATTGCATAAGCTATTGGCTACCAGGAATCAGTATTTAATTGGATAAAATAATGGCGTTTGAATCATAAGGTGAAAATCGAGTGAAAATCAACTCTGAGATGCAGGTACAACCAGCTGACGAGCCCCGAATAGAACGATGTGGGTTGCGTCCTCGATTCCACCGCTAGCCATTATCCATATATGCTTACAATTTATTACTCTATTTTCATGTCATTTTTAATCACTCATACAAACAAGTTTGTTTATCATTCAGACAGTCACAATATAAATGCATGTTGCATTTTGTGTGTGTGTGTGTGTGTGTAAGCTTTATTAATTTACTCAGAATCACATGCTAATGTTTCGATTATTGGACGCATCTTGACGATATTCATGTGCATGTTTATATATAAGTATGACACCTTCATATGACACTGTAATTTATCAGGTATAGTACCTTTTTCTCACTACCTCTTATTACCATTATACACGTATCACTTATGTGTTACTTTTCAAAAACATACATTAAAAAAAGTGCTATTTCATACCAGGAGTCCATGTAGTGTCAGTTGATATGCAAAGCCTATATACCTTATTCTAGAATCAGGACAAGCCACATTTGGAATAGGCATCATTTCTCTATGACAGGTTTTCTGGAATCGACATTGATTGTTTCAGGTTTGTTGAGATGTCATCATCTAGTTCGTTTAGATAGATTGTTCAAAAATCTATACCGAAAAGAGAGAGTGGTAGGATTAAACTATACTGCCGAGCCAATCAGAAGCTTTCGCGAGTTTCCAAGGTCATGGCGCTAAGTTCGGTATCTGATGCTTACGTACGGAGGATTTTATGGAAGACGTGATAATTTAGCGTCTACTATAAAAGTGATCATAAGATTTTGGCGCGAAATTCAATTATCCATTTGGATAAATAGAGTTTTGGCATTATAGCTGATGTCAGCTCGTGAAGAAAACCCTAAGTATAATTCCTAGCCTTAATCATGAACTGTAAATCATAATTTGAATTCTTCACACAGGTTTATAACCCTCATTTGGTCTTAGTTATTATTTGACACTCTCAGAGTCACTCTAGCGTCGCTTAAAGGTCGTCATAAATTATAGTCTCACCCTTAACCCGAAACCTTAACTCTAACCCTAAACCGTAAACCATACCAATATACTAACATTATTGAAGATATGTGGTTGAGGCTAAAAGAATTTTTGAGACCTTATCATGGTTTCAGAGGTCGACTACTATGGAGCCATATGGATGTGTTCTTGTACCGTATGCACTATGATTTTAGAACTTCTGAACCTCTATCTGACCTTGAGAAGTTTTTGACCCATGTAAAAGAAGTGTTTCCACTTTAATTCTTTGGTTTTGTAAAAATATATTTTTACTGTATACTGTCTTCTGATTGGCTAATATTTCTCAAGGTCATTCAAGATTCGTTCAAAGGTCGACAGTATAGTTTAATCCTACCGATCGTGACTCATTCTCCAATTCATGTTCACGAGCAGGCAAGGATAAAGCCCCTTTGAGTAAGACCTATGTAACTAGCTTTACAGGAGCAGTTGAAATGATATATACACACGGAAGAGCCTATCTTCGTTAATGTTCTTTAGTTTATCTACTTCACTATCTACATTCCAGGTTTTCGATGGTAGTCTAACTTCAATTGACTCATGATATCAACTTTGAAATATACTGAAATTTCCACAAATCCCCTTCTGATCTACATTAATGTTAGAACATAATAGTCTGATTCTTTGGCTAATAAAATTTAACCAAATTTAAAAAGAATACTCATTTTCATCGCTCTGTAAATTGTGGTTAGCGTTTCTTAGCGAAGTAAACACCGGTGTCAGGCAAGGTTGCTTACTCTCACCCTTTCTCTTTCTCCTGTTGATCGACTGGATGATGAAGACGTCAACATCTGGGGAGAAGCACGGGATACAGTGGACAGCTAGGATGTAGCTCAATGATCTAGACTTTGCAGATGATTTGGCTGTTCTATCGCACACGCAACAATAAATGCAGGAAAAGACGACTAGTGTAGCAGCAGTCGCAGAAGAATTAGGTCTCAATATACACATAAGGAAAAGGACGTATCCCCTATACAACAGAACATGCATCAATAGAATCAAACTTGATAGAGAAGCTTTGGAAGATGTAGAAACCTTTACATCTGGGTAGTATCATCAATGATGCAGATATGAAGACGCGGATCGGCAAAGCGAGTGCAACATATTCACAACTGAAGAACATCTGGAACTCAGAACAACTGTCTGTCAACCAACACCAAAGTCATAAATTTCAATACAAATGTCAAAACAGTTCTACTGTATGGGGCGAAAACTTGGAGAACTACGAAAGCAATCATCCAGAAGATACAAGTGTTTTATAACTGTTATCTACTCAAAATACTTCCGATTCAGTGGCCAGACACTATCAGCAACAAGCTATTGTGGGAGACAACAAACCAGATTCCAGTGGAGGACGAAATCAGGAAGAAGTGTTGGAAGTGGATAGGACACACACATTGAGGAAATCACCCAACTGCGTCACAAGGCAAGCCCTTACAAGCGGAACTACAGAGCGTAAGCGAGTGCGTGCAAGGTTACAGGCAATGGAAGGAAAAATGTCTTTGGTGCGCTTAAACAAACAATCACTGGTACAATTGGTTATAATAATAATTGTTTCCCTTTTACCAATTGCGCTTTGTCACAAAAGTAGGTCACTACAGGTCTCTTATCAATTCTCAGAGTTGACCATGTATATAGATGATGACAATAGGTTTGAGACAATCCACAGTAAACAAAGTAATAGACATTCATGATTATTATTAGTCTTGACTATTGGCTACTTTCAATCTCGAGGCAACTGTTTTTGTTTATAACATGAACAAATGCATAGATTCAACGACCATTAATAAATAGTTAAGTAAATTAACATAATGTCAACTTACTTACATACGCATGTTTCCCCTCATTGAGGAGCGTAGGCCACCCTCTAACATTCTCCAAACGACGATTCCCAGTTGTTTTCATTTGCTATCCATCTTTCAAATATTTGCTTCCAATTCTTGACGTAGTGTGTTGTATTCCTCTTTCCTGTTTCCATCCAGAATTCCAAGTTGGTGATTGCCTCATGATGCAGTTTTTAATGATTTCCTCAATATATGTTTTATCCCTTTCCGACATCTTTTCCTAATTTCCTCTTCAACTGAAAGTTAGTTTGTTCTCTTTCAAAGTAGCCTGTTGCTCATGGTATCCGACTAACAGATATTGAGTATCTTATGTAAAACAACAAAATATGTCAAAAGATCAAATGAAAAATTATAGTGCTATTAATGGATGAATTAACTAATTACCAAGTAACGGCTCGTTTCGCTTGTTTACACATGAATAGCGCCAAGTGTGATGTTTGTGCCTCAGATGGACCAGACAGAAACGTCCGATATACATCTGAAGTTACTATTAATTGGCGACATGAATGTTGTTAATTTACTTTAGACAAATATCCATACTAGATTCCTTCCAAGTTTCTATTCTACAATACGTCAACACACAACTCAGATCAAGAACACGTGATTAGTTGAAAGTGTGTGTCAATTGAAGCTAGATCACCATGGAAAACCTGGAAGCACTGGACGGCCGTTTTGTTCTATTATGGGATTCCTCAGCAGTGCGCATCCACGATCCCGCACTCGAGAGGTTTCGAACCCAAGAACTACCAGTCTCGCGCCAGAGCAGTTAACCGATAGACCACTGAGCTGGGATCCAATGGTGGTAATGTCTAACTTCAACTGATTCACAAAGTTGAGCAACCGTTCACCCTTCAACTATGAGAATACTAAAACTCCACAAAACCCCCTTTGATAATAATAACACATGATTAGTCTGATTAGAACGTAAATATATTACCACAATAAAACTCGGCACAATCCAACAACAAAGAAAAATCAATAAATAATCAATAATAAGCATAGGGGGAAAATATATAACTCATATGACACCTGTCTGACTAAACAAAACAACCAATCATTATCATTACCGCCCACGCATCAATAATCTTGATCATTTATATTTTTAATATCAGAAGGGGTTTTTTGTAGATAATATAGTAATATTTTTATCGTTAATATCAAGAGTCAATTAAAGTTAGACCACCATCGAACACCTAGAATCACTGAATGGGTGTTTCGTCCTATTGTGTGACTGAAGTGCTTCTAGGTGGTCTAACTTTACTTGACTGTTGATTTTAACGAATAAACAATTACCATAGTATCTATTAAAAAAAACCTTCTTATATTATTAAACATGTGCTCACTAGTGATTGGCTTCAAGAGGTATTTCCTAGAGATCTTTTGAAAGGTTGTGACCAGTAGTGTTGAACCAGGTCTTTTGTGAGACAGTAACTCACTGAAGACAATGGTGGATGTGTGCGCTCAATTTCTTGGATTAATTGAAGTTAGACATAAACACCGTTAGATGCCGGCCGGCTAAACGGTTCTAGAGTTTAAGCGTACGCACACGAAACCGATAGATCCTGAGATTGAATTTCACAAGGCGGGATCATGGATGCGCACTACTGAAAAGTCCCTTACTAGGTCGAAATGGCCATCCAGTTCTTCCAATGGTGGTCTAGCTTCAATTGACTCATGACCTCAACTATTATTGTAGTGAACAGGACACTGGTTGGGGACAATCGAATGTATTTAAGCAAAAATTACAGACTATCTCAGTAAATTCCGATAACCAAACAATGAACAGTCAATTTGCAAATTAACAATCAATTGTTTCAATCTTCACTGTTTCTTCTCTTATTCCATTGCTCATGCATTTTCCAGACGATTGCGTTTCATTTCAGTTCTTTGCTCATCGGTCTTCTGCCAAAATACATTCTACGTCTGACGCACACCATATACTACTCATATAGACCACACCACATTATAAAATTACTATAATATTCACAAAAACCCTTTCTGATATTAGTCAACTTATGCTCATTAGTGACTGCTTTCAAGAGATATTTCCTGGAGTTGCAGTGAGAAGCAGTAACCAGTGGAGTTCAACCAGGTTTGTTGTGCGAATAGTAATTCACTGGTGGATGTGTCGTTCAATTTCGTAGATTGGTTAAATTCAGACATTAACACCGTTGAATGACGGCCGGTTAAAGGGTTTAGAGTTTAAGAGCTCACGCACGAGACTGTAAAGTACTGGGTTGAAATCTCATGATCTCGGAATCTATAGTGATCTAGCTTCAATTGACTAATGATTTCAATTAATAAAATTACTAAAATCTCCAAGATAACCCCCTTCTGATATTATTCAACTCATGGCATAATAACATATAAATATACAAAAATATTCTTATTCATAAGGCAATTTTATGTTGTATGAAAAGTTCTATTCACATCTAAACCCCATCATCTGTCAAATAATCCAACATTATAAAAATGTTACATATTTGATGATGAAATAACTGACTGATTGAAAGAGAAGAAGAAAAAAAAAGGGAAGTATAATCACATGGTAACTATTTCTTCTACTTAAATCTGATGGATAATAATAGTGTATATTAAAGTATAAACAAAATCTATTATGTGATGTAGGTGTAGGTTATAATGTGATGTAGGTGCAGTCTATAGTGAGGTGTGCCCCCAAATGCCCTGGTACGGCCGAGAGTGGAGAGAGTCTACTCTCCCTCTCGAAATGCTCTCACATGGCCAGCGAATATATAGCCTCTGACAGGGAAATCCTGCTCACTGCTTTCTCGTGGCGGGGGTGTTGTTTACGAAAGTGAGAGGACGAAAAGCGAATGTCCGGCGCTATAACCAGATTGGTGGACACGGAGGGTCCACCTAGGGGAGTTGGAAAACCCTCATTCCAAACCAATGGTGCACATGGGCTGGCTCCAGTATCCTGATGAAACGAATGGCGGAAGAACCTGTCTTTGGTCAACGGCAACCATGGGACTGCATCTCCTCACGATGCTCCACTGCCTTGTGGATCAGACCTTTAGGTCAAAGGCTCGGGGTGTGGTCCCCTAAGAAAACCACCTGCTTCGGTTTGAGCACCCGGGCAGTATCACAGCCCACACACAAATGAGTGTGGCGCATATGTACCTGGTGCCCTTTTGTACCAATATATATGTGTTTAAATAAATAAATAAATAAACTATAGTGAGGTGTAAGTATAAGCTATAGTGTAATATGTGGTATAAGCTACTTATATAGATATAAGTAGTATAATATCATCATGAGTTAAAAATAGAAATCTCTATCAGCAGAAGATTAAAAAAAAGTTCAAGAAGAGTAGTAGAGGAACAATGAAATCTATAACAATAAACAAACATTTTCCATATGAACTATCACAGTATGGTTGTTGTTGTTGTTTTTTTTTTTGTTTTTTTTTGTTTTTTTAATTTTATCATAGCAACTATATCATTTGTGTTAAGTAAATAATCAATTGTCCTCACCTGTATTCTTATTCACTAATAATAGAACTATTAATCTATAAACTATGTGATAAAAAACGAATACATTAGTTACTAATCTCTTGTTGATAAGTTTATGTATATAGAGATATTGCTCAATAGTAGTACGTGTTCAATGTACTGTTGCTTACTTAATACACAGATATACATATGTATACACAGATATATAGATATATATATGTATATCATAAGCCAAATGATATATGGTAACATATTGTCATGTTTATATGGTTAAAATAATATTAGAAAAAGGCTTCTTTTATTGTATAAAGTAAGTAACTGGGGGATTTCTTATATTTTTCATATATATTAGAAACTAAGTTATGATTTAGTAATAGGGTAGTCAATGTAAAAAAAAAAAAAGAAGATTTCTTTATAAACAATAAGATGAATAGTGAGTAGTAGTGGAATGTTGGATATGTGTTATGTCATAGTTTGAGACTTATCAGTATTTATCAAGAGAGTTGATGTGCACTACAGGAATTGAACATAGTACTGTTTACTTTAAACATTATCATTTAATTTATTTAGCTACTGATTCCAGATAGTCAATAGATTGTTCAATGGGGTGAAGTATGAATTTAT
Source organism: Schistosoma rodhaini (assembly GCA_944470415.2). Taxonomy (NCBI): domain Eukaryota; kingdom Metazoa; phylum Platyhelminthes; class Trematoda; order Strigeidida; family Schistosomatidae; genus Schistosoma; species Schistosoma rodhaini. The sequence continues at coordinate 16,259,781 of OX104042.1, read as the reverse complement.
GTTTTCATTGGTTGCTTAAATTTCCTCCGTTTAAATTTTAACTCAATGCACAAGCAAGTGACTATTAAAACTCAGTAGATAAGTGAATAATGTGATCAGTACGGGATTTAAGTCCTAGAGCGCATACCAACTCTGCGATAAAGGGTACTAGAGCCTATGTGCACTACTTGTTTGGAATTAGGATTTTCCAACTTCTCTAGGTGAACTTTCCGTGTCTACTAACACGGTTGAATCGCCGGACATTCACTTTTCGTCTTCTCACTTTCGTGAACAACACTTTTGATGCGAGATATTAATGAGGAGGATTTCCTTGACAGAGGCTATATACGCGTGGCCATGTGAGAGCATTTCGAGACGGAGAACGGACTCGGCCATATCAGGGTATTTGGGGGGGGGCATAACTTTGATATGTTTTAAAGTGTAATTATTCAATTCAATCTGTATTATATATATACAAACAGAATGATCTGTAACACTACACTACCATTATCCCTGTTGACTTCTTCTCATGTCTTACTGATTAACGTTTTGTTCATACGCACATCTCGTTACGACTTTGTTGACTGCCTTTTTTTAATCATTTCAATAACAATCCCGTTGAACACGTCTGAGTTCAGGTTCTATTGTAGTGAACAAGAACACGGATGGGTAAAATCGAATGTATTTAAGCACAAACTACAGACTATCTCACTAAATTCTGATAAGTATACAGTAAACGGTTGATTTGCGAACTATCAATCAATTCTCTCAATCTGGACTGCTCCTTCTGCAAATATCAGTCCATTTTCTCAGATTCCATTGTTCATGCATTTTCGTACCGTTTACGCTTCATTTCTGTTCTTGCCTTATCGACCTTCTGCCAAAGTACATTCTGTGTCTGACCATCACCATATACTACTTATATGGATATAAGTAGACCACAACACACTACACTCAATAAATGTGAAGAAAATTTAGTTTATCGCTAGACTTATCCTTACCAGTATAAATGATTTTCAGGTACACACTGTCGAACTGATCTAGGTATTTATTTTTTTTTTACTTACTTAAACATAAAAAATTGATACGAGGGGGAACCAGATATATATGTGACGCACAAATCTCATTTGATTTGTATGAGGTCTGTGATACTGCTCAGGTGCCAAACTGAAACAGATGGTTTTCTCAAAAGGTCACAGCCGGAGCCTTTCATCCAAAGATCTAATCCAAAAAGCAGTGGAGCATCGTAAGGAGATGCAATTCCATAGTAGCCGTTGATCTACGATTAATTCATACACCATTTGTTCCGTCAGGATCCTGGGGTTATCCCATGTGCACCACTTGTTTGAAACCAGGGTTTTCCAACTCCCATAGGTGAACTTTCCGTGTCCACCAACCCGGTTAAAGCGTCGGATATTCGATTTTCGTCCTCACAATTTCATAAACAACAATAATGCCACGAGAAAGCAGTGAGTAGGAATTTCCTGTCAGAAGCTACATACGATTGGCCATGTAAGATCTGATCTAGGAGTTCTTCTTTATTAGTATTCTGATCTACAATAGTCTATATGTCGACAATTTAGCGAAAGTACAGTTCCAGTTTATCAATGACGGCAGTAGCTTGCCACTTTGAAATGAATATATGTTATAAATTATCTAGTTATCTATGAACTTACTTACTTACTTACGCCTGCTACCCCTCGTGGAGGAGCATAGACCGCACACCAGTATTCTCCATCCAACCCTGTTTTGAGCAATCCTTTCCAATTCTTTCCAGTTAACATTCATCTTTTTCATGTCCGCTTCTATTTCCTGGCATAATTTGTTCTTTGGTCTTCCTCTTCTCCGCTTCCTTTCCGGATACCAAGTTAGGGATTGCCCTGTGATACAGTTAGGTGATTTCCTCAATGTACGTTCCATCCACTTCTAACGTCTTTCCCTAATTTCCTCTTCAGCTAGAAGCCACTCTGTCCTCTCTCATAAAACTCTGTTGCTGATAGTATCCGGTCAGTGAATGTTGAGTATTTTTACGTAAATAACTGTTTATAAATACTTGTATCTTCTTGCCAAATGATGTAGTAGTTCTTCAATTTTCAGCTCCGTACAGTAGGGCTGTCTTGATGTCCCTATTGAAGATTCTCACTTTGAAATTAGTTGAGAGTTGATTGTAGTTTCATATGTTCTTCAATTGTGGAAATGCTGCCCTTGCTTTACCAATCCTAATTATTTATGAAGCATTATGATAATTCTTACTCTAAGTAATATCATAGCTACACTTCATGTTTCCTAGTTTTCAATCTACGTGTTCTATCCAAAATTTATGTATCTAAGCGAACTGATATTACTGTATAGACAATATTGATTATCGATATAGAAGAATCGAAAAAAAAATCAATATCGAAATTATCCGATGAGATATATATAAAAAAAATGTAGAATTTTGTATCACTATGTCATAATTGTTTTTATTATTAACATGAGTTTATGGTGGAGACTAATGAAATTTGAAGTGGATATATATTGGAACAAATCGATTTTTATATCAGAAGGGGTTTTGTGGATATTGTACTGATTATAATAGTTGAAATCATGAATCAATTGAAATTGGACTACCATGAGAAACCTGGAAGCACTGAATTGCCGTTTCGTCCTATCGTGGGACTCCTCAGTGGCAGTGCGCATCCACGATCCCACCTTGCGAGATTCCAACACAGGAACTATCAATTTCGTGAGCGTACGCTTAACCTATAGACTACTTAGCCGGCCATCATACAACGGTGTTAATGTTTAACTTCAACCAATCCACGAAATTAAGCAACCATTCACCAATTTTATCAGTGAGTTGATATCTCTCAACAAACCTGGTTAAACTCCACTAGTCACTGCTTTTCACTAGAACTTCAGGAAATATCTTATGGAGCCAGTCCAATGCTTTCAGGTTTTCCATGGTGATCTAGCTTCAATTGATTCATAATCTCAACTATTAGGATCGATTTCAGCTGGAAATTAAAATTATCGTAGGACTTTAGTAGACTATGCAAAATGACTTAATTCCTTCATATGGCTTGATGAATTTCATTTGACTGGTTTAAAGACAACTTACCTACTGTAAAACCTAAGCTTGATCTCTTTTTGATATGATAGGTATGTACTATTGATAGAGTACAAATGGGAAGAAACAGAGTTTCTACTAACCTAACATTGTCATCTGTTCTGAATGAAAACTTTGTTTTCATATAGCATTGATCACTACAATCTATTAAAGTAAATAATCGTCTTATGGTTACTTTCGGTTGTGTTTAAAATGTATAACTGAAGACAGAGAGAGAGAGGTCTTGACTAGAGAAGTTCATCGATATCAGGTATAAGACAGCTTCCATGAATGACAATGAGTGATCTTTGAAAGATATGTAATCTAAAGATTTCATGTTCATCAGTAAGTACAAAGTTGCTTAACTATATCGTGACTTATCACTGATTAAGATTTCCAAAACCGAAGAGAAACTATAATTCAATTCTTTATGAATATCAGCTGTTCATAGAGTGATTTTAATCTATAATGGAAACACTTCTCATTAAGTTTTTGCTAACCACATGTTGTTTTCTATAGTCATTATCTTTGATGAATACTTTGTTCAATTCTTCTTAAATTTAAACATTAATGATGATCGTAAGGAAAGATAGATAATGGCTAGCAGTGGAATCCAGTCTGATGCGCTTTTCGTCCTATTTAGGAAACGTCCGTTGTATGTACTTGCATCTCAGAGCTGATGTTCACCCTGGGACTAGAACCCAGTACCATTCGCTTCAAACGCCATCGCGTATTTCATTTAGTTACTGAGTCCTCATAGTCACTTGCTTGTGCACTTGCTTGTACCAATAAGAGACTGACTAGTTGCAGTCCAAAACATCAATGGGAAGATTTAAACAAGTAATACTAAGTGAATTGTTGATGATCCATATCTAAACTGGGAAATCATAGACTTACACTTCTGAGGAGTTCTATTCTAGGACGAAACCACCATCTAGTGCTTCCATGTTTTTTCTAATGGTAGTAAAATTATCCACATATTCGATTTTTCTGATTTTCGTTCAACTAAATTAAGTGAAATATGAATCATGAAAACGTTTGTTTAAACAAATCAAAATATACTACTTAAATAAATATAAACATTTCAATGGGAATAAATGATTGATCATTGAAAGAAAAACAAAAACACCACCCAGTAAATCAAGTAAACAAACAAGATAGACACAGAAAATGAGAGAGAGGAGGGAGAAGGGAAGGAAGGAAGGAAGGAAGGAAGGAGGAACATTGTTTTTAGTATAAACTATGTCATTTACCCAAAAATCTGTCCGACTACTATTTTACATTTACATTACTCAAACAATGGGTTAGATTTATAATGTTATTTAGTATTCGCTAAGAGTATTTAAGTATATATGATATAATCCCTAAGAGAATGAAATGAATGATAACTATGAAGATCTATTTATGGTTCAATTGTTAAATAACTAAATTATGTATATTCAAATGGTCATGCGTATATAGTCACTTCCGGAGATGTCCGTTGGCCGGTTACCATCAGAAACAGCCTACTAAGGAGAAAGAACAAATCAACTTCCAGTTGAAGAGAAAATTACGAAAAGACTATGGAAGTGGATAGGATATATATTGAGGAAATTATCAGATTGCATCATGAGACAAGCGCCAACTTGGAGTCTTGAATGGAAACAGGAAAGAGGAATACTGAAAATCACAAACTATGTCAGGAATTGGGAGCAAATATGAAGAAGATGAATAGTAACTGAAAAGGAATGCTCATGATAGAATTGTCTGGAGAATGCTGGTTTGTGGTCTATGCTCCTTGATGAGAGGTAGCAGGCATAAGTAAAAGAATGTCCTACTTAATGTCTTCTTGTGGTACGGATGTTGTTTACGAAATAGAGAGAATGAATAGCGAAAATTTACAGCATCATATTGAATAATTTTATATAGCTGAAATCATGAACCAATTGAAGCTAAACTACCATGGAAAATATGGATGCACTGGGCGGCCGTTTCGTCCTAGTGTGGAACTCCTGATGGACGGTTGCTCAATTTCGTGGATTGGTTGAAGTTAGACATTATTACCGTTGGATGACAGCCGGACCAGTGTTTCTAGAGGTTGAGCACTCGCGTGAAACACTGATAGATCCTCAGTTCGAATCTCACGAGGGTGGATCGTGGATGTGCACTGCTGAGGAGTCCCTTACCAGAACGTAACGGCCGCCCAGTGCTTCCATGTTCTCCATGGTGGTCTAGCTTCAATTGACTTATTATTTCAACTATAAAAAACTACCAAAATTTCCACAAGACCCCCATCTGATGTTGATTAATTGTTTGTTCGTAAAAATATACTTTGTTTTGTTTTCTTACATCTTGTTAAGATTCCACGTATTTCAATTGTGCCCTCAGATGAATTGAATTCATTATCAAAGCAGTATATTGAAGTTTATCAAGATTATACATATATTCAAAGGTAATCTATCTTAGTATAATGAATTTAATGATAACTAATTGTATATGCATTTATTTTATATTACTATTGTATTGTATGCTACTTATATTTGTCAATATAAGTAGTATATAACACTAATCAGATATGGAATACCTAACAGCAAAAGATTGAGTAGATCAAATTGAAGAGAATAAGAATGTAAATAGAGAGTAATTATAATAACAATAGAATTGAAGGAATCATGAATGATGTAAAGGATAACCGAAGGAAGATATTCAAATGATGTATTGAATGTATAGTTTTCATATCTTACAAACTACATAGTGCTCTGACGCGAAACTGGTACGTCCTGGGTTTGAATCTCGTGAGGCGAGGTAATGGATGTGCACTTCCACTGAGGAGTCCCACAATAGGACGAAACTGCCGTCCAGTACTTTCAGGTTTTCCTTGGTGGTCTAGCTTCATTTGATCCACGCATTCAACAATGAAACTACATAGTGTTTTTGTAATATATATATGAAAATCATTCATTAAGTACATTATTGATACATCTTCTTTGTCTTGTCCTTTAGACTATTCACTATTCTTTTAATTCCGTTGTTATTTGGATGTTACCGATTTCTTTCCGGTTCTCTTCGTTTCTATCTTCTGCTGACAGGTATTCCACATTCAACTTGTGTTATATATTACTAATATCAGTCATCATAAGTAGCATAACACCGTACATAAACATACACTAAATATGCTCTTAGTTATGTTATAAAAACTCCTTATAATTGGACTCTGGTTCATCAAACCACGTTTTTATTGTCAATACGGGAACAGGGTTACTAGTCATTGGATAATAATCTTAATATATAGTATGAATAGAATGCTGTCTCTGGATAAGCTACGAAGAAGAGAATCCTGATATCTTTTGTTTAGTACGAAATTAACCTACTTACTTACTTACATGCGCCTGTTACTCCTTGTGGAGGAGCATAGGCCACACATCAGTATTCTCCATCCAACTCTGTCCTAGGCAATCCTTTCCAGTTTTTCCCAGTTAAAATTCATCCTGCTTCTATTTCTCGGCGTAATGTGTTCTTTGTCCTTCCTCTTTTCCGTTTGCCTTCCGAATTCTAAGTTAGAGCTTGTCTCGTGATGCACATTGGTGATTTCCTCAATGTACGTTCCATCCATTTCCAACGTCTTTTACTAATTTCCTATTCAGCTAGAAGCCACTCTGTCCTCTCCCATAAAACGCTGCTGCTGATAGTATCCGGTCAGTGAATGTTGAGTATTTTACGTAAACAACTGTTTATAAATACTTGTATCTTCTTGCCGAATGATGTAGTAGTTCTCCATGTTTAAGCTCCGTACAGTAGGACTGTGTTGACTTTCATTTTGAAGATTCTCACTTTGAAATTAGTTGAGAGTTGATTGAAGTTCCATATGTTCTTCAATTATAGAAATGCTGCCCTTGATTTACCAATCCTCGCCTTTACATCTGCATCTGATCTTTCTTGTTCATCAGTGATGTTTCCCAGATACGTGAATGTTTCCACTTTATCTAGAATTTCTCCATTAAGTGTGACTGCGTTGGTGTTCTCTGTGTTGTATTTGAGAATCTTGCTTTTTCCTTTGTGTAAGTTGAGGCAATAAGAAATTAGAAAACAATCAACATCATTAGATAAAGTTAATCACATGTTGCTTCTTTATTTAATCACTATGTTATATGATAAAGACATTAGAAATATAAGTTGTATAGATGGCGGACTGCAAATAGCCCAATAAGCAAAAATGGATAGTGGTTAGTTGTAGGATCCGAGATAAGTGTTTCGTCTTTAATTAGACTATCACTGAAAGCCAGGAAGTAGTTGAAAAACGTTACGTCCTGATATCGATGACATCGGAAGATTGAAACCACGACCCTATAGAGTATGAAACTCAAGATTTGCTGATCTTCAGATGAATATTTTATTTTATGATCACTTAAACGATACCACAATGATTAGCGTTTCTAACTGTAATCAATTGGCAGTATTGTGCAACTATCTTCCGATTGCATTGGTGCTTTACACTGAGAAAGTCGATACTTCATACATCGACTAAAGTTAGATATATAAGCCAATGGTTGCGATCCCACTGATCTAAACGTTAAGCGCTCGTCACTAGATCCAAAGGTAATGGGTTTCATACCATATAAGGTCGTGGTTTAGACCCTCTAATATGGTTCATAATAGTACTCACTAATTTTCAATAGTTGAGATCATGAGTCAATTGAAGCAAGATCACCATGGGAAACATGGAAGTAGTGGACGTCATATTGTTGGACTTGTTATCAGTGTACACACACGATCCCACCTCACGAGATTCGAACCCAGAACCTATCACTCTCGCATGTGAGCGCTTGGCCATTAGACCACTGAGACGGATGGCATCCAACTGCATTAACGTCTAACTCTAACCAATCCACTAAATTGAGTGATATATCTACCACTGCTGAGGAGTCCCGCAATAGAACGAAATGGTCGTCCAGTGCTTCCATGTTTTCCGATGGTAGTCTAGCTTCAATGGACTCATGATCTCAACTATTGAAATTACTATAATATCCACAAAATAACTATTGTTATGATCATAATTGAATGAGATCATTCAAAATACTGATCTTATTTACTTGACAGATTCTTCTTATAAAAAAAACGAAAAAGAGTAATGGATGAGAAAAGTACCACGAATTTACATGATAATATGTCGACTGAAAAAGAAGAAGAAGAAGTAGTAGTAGTAGAAGGAGAACAAAAACTTAATAAAGTAACCGACCAGAATAGTTGTATGAGTTGTTTAAGAAGTCGTACTACAATATTGATTATTGTATTTTTTGCTTTACTCCTGGATAATACATTGTTAACCACTATTGGTAAGTAATTATTGATCATATGTATATATATATATATAGCTTTATTGATTTTAATATTCTTATGTAATATATATAAGTAGTGACTGGCCCCAAATGCCCTTATATGATCGAGGACAGAAAGAGTTAGCTCTCTCCCTCTCGAAATGCTCTCTCATGGCCACGTGCATACATCCATTGTCAGGGAAGTCCTACTCACTTCCTTCTCTCGGCGGAGGTGTTGTTTACAAAACTGATAGGACGAAAAGTAAATAACCGGGTTGGTAGACATGGGGGAGGGATCCACCTAGTGGGGTCGGTAAACCCTTATTTAAAAACCAATGGTGGACATGGGCTCCAGGATCCTAAGGAAATAAACTAACGTATGAAACAATTATTAGATACTGGATACCATGGGATTACTTCTCCTAAAGTTGCTCCACTGCTTTGTGGATCAGACTTCTAGGTCAAATTCTCATGGAGTGGCTCTCTAAGAAAACCACCTATTTCAGTCCGAACAGTCGAGCAGTATCATAGCTCTCACACAAATCGAATGATTTATGTGGTTCATATGTATTTGATGCCCCCTTTTACCAATGTTTATGTGTTTAAACAAATAAGTATATGCTTATATATAGTATAACCATCATCAGTTCTGACCACCGTTATACAGTAACTTCGTTCAGTTATTCCACATAGGTTCTTACTTTCTTTAGTGTAAATCGACTCATGACAGTATTTAGATAATAATAGATATTAGTAAGGCTATTTATTCGTGTCGTGATTTGTGCAACTGATATCAACACATGTAAGTAGTATATATCACCAATCGAAAGTGAGATGTCTTAGTGTGTGAAGATTAAGAAGATCGAAGAGAAGAGAATGAGAACAAAGAATGATTGGTGTGGTATCTATCGGTATTAAAGTAAGCTATATATCTAGTTCATGTAAATCGGCTTAGATATAAAGCATATAGTTCTGTTTACTTGAATCTTCCTATCTATGTTTAGGACTGTAATTGATCAGTCTCTTGTTGGCATATATAGATCTCGTGCAAACTGCTTCGATATTGTCTTAATTCACAAGCACTGGGTTCGAGTCCCAGAGTGAACTTCAAGTTTGAGATACAGGTACATTCAATCGATGAATCCTGAATAGGACGAAACGCACGTCCTTCACATAACTGCATTCCACTGCTAATCACCATCCATCATAGGTTTAAAACATTTCCCTTTTAAAGATGGTTTAAAAATTTGTTTTAAAACTCGACTATGATATTTGATCTTAAAATGTACACATTGATGTAACCTCATATGAAAGACATTGTGTCTATGCTTTCTAATAGTTCAATTCAACTGTTCAAACTTCACTTCTACCCGACGTTTGTGCTGATGATTTCATTCAGAAGAACAATAAAGCTCCACGACTAAACCATCCAGCTCAGAGAACAAAACTCCATTAAAAACTTAAGTATATGTAAATGGTTTCAAACTTGGAACGTAATGGTTTCATTCTATTCAACATATATATCTATATCATTCAAATCCCTATTATTCATGATATAATCAACCTCATTATTATAAAATATTCAAGATAGTTTAGATCAAAGTTTTTGTCAAACTCTGTAGATGTCGTCGATTCTCAATTGACTATGATCACCAGTACAGTAAGATTTCGACTTAGTTCCTTTGATAGTTCGTAAGCCAGAAAACTGTCACTGGTCCAGATAAAGTATATTTATTGGCAATTTTGTGGTATTGAATGAATACAGAGACGTGCAAAAGATTACAGGCAAGAAGAGCAGAGCGTAAGAATATTCAAACGAACAAGATGGACAGCGGAACAAGAAGGGATTTTGATACAGTTAAACAAAAACAAGTACAGTTTGAACAATTACTTGTACAATTAGTTATAATAATAATTGTTTCTCATCGAGAAAAGCAGGTCACTACACCCTCTTCAGATTGAACAAACTTATAAATGAAACGATGAACAATACAAACTGTACATTTCATCCTATCCCTGGACTCGTCAGTTGAATGTACCTTCATCTTAGAGGTTGATGTTTACTCTAATTTCCGTTTCTTTTTCTTTTTCTTTTTGCAGTTCCCATTATTCCCAAATTATTAATGAATGATGCAATTAAACAAAACAATTGTACTAATACTAATTGTTCTAATATGTCTGATCAAACAACTGAAGTTTATAGTATACATATTAAAATTGGTATTATGTTTACTGTCAAACCACTTATACAATTTCTAATCAATCCTATTGTTGGTCCAATTACGAACAGGTATTACACTTATATATTTATATATTACTGATATCATTGAAATGAGAGTAGTATATATGTGTTGTATAGATTTTGATTGTTTAATTAAAGAATGAAAGATTACGGTGATAGATCATGTTTTTAAACATCAGTGTACTTATTCCTCGGAAAAGTCCATATGATCACTTTGGAGGACAGTAGTGGAATGATGAGGAAAATATATAATACGAAACAGTTGAGGAGACTGAAAAAAATTGGTTAACGGTTGCTAAACTTTGTAGATTAGTTGAAGTTAGACATTAACACCTTTGGATGCCGGTCGGCTCAGTGATCTATCGGTTAAGTGCTCTGGAGCGACACTGGTAGGTTCTGGGTTTGAATCTCGTGAGTGCGGATCGTGGATGAGCACTGCTGAGGAGTCCCATAATACGATAAAACAGCCGTCCAGTGCTTCCAGGTTTTCCATGGTGGTGTAGCTTCAATCTGCTCATCATTTCAATTATGAAAGTATCAAATTCTCCACAAAACTCTTTCTGAGACTGAAGAGTCTTATTCTTGAAAACGTTCAAAAGTGTTTTAAACAATAGAAACAGATATCAAAGAAGATGCTATTTCACAAACAGGAATCACTTTGAAACGTGTGCAATCGTTGATGAACACTTCCAAGAAGCATCTTAATACTCCCCGGTTTTCACTGGTGGTCTAGCTAAAATCAGTTAATGATTTTATGTCAATATATGTCAATAAGATGACTTTCATATATACCTTCGTTAAAAAAGCACCGTATCCAAGTGTACAAGTTCATTTGATTGTGATCATTCAGGTAATTTACATTTTAGTTACTTTAAACGATAGTTTGGTTAGCAACTACCATGTGAATTTTTATGTACTCTGATTCAACTAATAGTAAAAATGATGAGTCCCATTAATAGTTATATTAATTAGCCGATGAATCCATTGGTTATTTAAATCTTTCTCTTGATTTGTTAGGACAGTAATTTTGACAGACTTCCATTATGTGTGGAAGACGTTTTGAAGCGAACTGTACTGGGTTCGAGTCCCGGTGTGGACATCAACTCTCAGATGCAAGCACATCCATCTGACAAGCCCTGGATGGGACGAAACACATGTTCCAGATTCCACTGCTAGCCACCATCCATCTTTGCTTATAATGCTTGTGCATTAATGCAATATATCATGAATAAATGTCCCACTAGTAATAAACATCATATTTGTCTAGTCTTTACTATTGAATGGTGCATATTGATCAAACTATGTAATCTAATAACTAATCTGAAGAACTCAGTATTTGTGTATACACTATGTTTTGATAGACACTGATGGTTAGATGGTTAGGTTACATGTTACACATGATTTGTTAGCTAAATAAGGATACTGAGATGACAGTAAACTTTTATTGTGAACAAGAACTGAGGTAGGGATAACCAATTTGTTTATTGCGAAATTACAGAGTTATTTTATAAAATGTGAAAACCATATAATGAATACTTCATTCGTAATTCGTTCATCAGTTGTCCTTTATATCTTTCTTTATTCTTCGAAATCTCAGTTCCTTTATATTTCCCTTTCTGTTTCCTTCAGTTCAATCTTCTTTTGACAAGCATTCAAATTCCGAATGGTGTTACATACTACTTATATCTTACAACATAAGTAGCATACACCACACATCTTTTCAGAATATGAATTTATCTTCACTGCATTCAAGATGGACATTCTTCAGGTCACTTTAATGTAATTCAAAGATCATTCATAAGTTATAGTCTCATTGATTATTTCATAAATATATTTATGTTGTCTTCGCAATAGCGGCCAAACCAAAACGTGCCATCATTACTTGAAGTCAATAACTTCTAGTCTTAGCCATGTTGGTAGATGCAGACTACTTGGTTGAGGTCCGCATGACTACCGTAACCAATGGTTGGAGACTCTGTGTGACATGGCTCAGAATCGATCACAATAGCCTAGGTGTATACACTCTTTATCTTACCATAAACCTTCAGATTAAAATTGCTTCATAACGTTCTTCCTTCCTATACTATATCCTTATATACAACCTTTCTCTCATATATACTACCACCACTAAATTAATTACTTCAATGAATTCGGTATTGATCTTGTTGTGCTAACGAGGTATGGCAATTTGGACTGATGAATATGTGTCCATGGTCCTACGTTGTAGTTGACTGATTGATTGTCTTGACGATAAATGCCTACAAATTAAAATTTTTTTAAGAAATTTTCACTTCTTGAAAGATCTCCTTCTTTTAATTTATTCAAATAGAACTTATTCATCTACAAGTTCCATTTCATGGTGTCTTCAATTGATTATTCTAAAAGTATAAACGGTCGTCCAGTGCTTCCAAGTTTTCCACGGTACTCTAGCTTCAATTGACTCATGATTTCAGCCATGTATAAATTTATTATCAGAAAGGGAGTTTGTAGAGAATATAGTCATTTTAATAATTGAATTCATGAGTTGATTCAAACTAGACCACCATGGAAAATCTGAAAGTACTGGATGATTTTTCATGGTGGTCATGAATTCAACCATAAAATTATGTGTAGAACTTATTTTAAACATTTAATTTATTCAAAATACATTCAACAGATATGATGAATCTAAACAAATGGCAGTTTACAGCTATTTAGCATTCTATATAGTTGAGATCATGAGTCATTTGAAGCTAGATCATCATGGAAAACCTGGAAGCATTAAAAGGCCGTTTCGTCCTATTGTGGGACTCCTCAGTGACAGTGCGCATCCACGATCCCGTCTCACGAGATTCCAACCCAGGACCCATCAGTCTCGATCGTGAGTACTTAACTTTTAAACCACTGAGCCGGCTGTCAGCCAACGGTGTTAATGTCTAACTTCAACCAATCCATTTCATTATTAATCAATTGATTGGTTCCTATTAACCAGAAGATTTGTGAATTGTATTAGCCGTACTTTGTCAAAGTGTATAACACCTATTGAAAATTAAGAATCACTAAACAGATGTTTCATCCAAGTACAGTACCCTTGAGTAATATACACCCACGATCCTAACTTTGATCGAACCTACAGCCTTCAGATCTACTAATGAACCCTTTGCCTTTAGACTTATGAGTCGATGTCTAGTATTCAGTACATCTAACTTTCATTAATTCACGATACAGCGCACTAATCTCATAGTGTTACTGATGGGAAAAATGACTCAGTCTTAGAATAAGTGAACTCCACTAGCCAAAGCCTATACTAGGACGGAACAGTTATCCAATGTTTCCTGGCCTCCAATGATTATCTTAATAAGGTCAGTCCATGATGTAAAATATAGAATTAACAACTTCGATAGTGTTTTTTGAGGACAACAGTTACTTGTTTCACTTAGTACACCAATGATTAATTTAAGCTAAACAATCGTTAATATCTCCAAGGACGAAAGTCTAAAAGACTCCTATTTCTGGAATAAACAACTATTCAGTACTTTTATAGTTGTGATCATGAATCGATTGGAGATAGACCATCATGAAAAACACAGAAGCACTGGATGGCCGTTTCGTCCCATTGTGGGACTCCTCATTATTGCGCATCCACGATCCTGCCTCGCGAGATTCGAACCCAGGACCTATCAGTCCAGGTATTCCATGGTGATTCAGCTTCAATCTATTCATGATCTCAACTATAAAAACTACTATGATATCCACATACCTCTCTTCTGATAATATTGAGTACTAGATAATTTTTTAGCGATTATCAATATAGGGTTGTTAAGATTGTTAAGCTTCATTAAGATCATAAACTAATCAATTTTAGGCTACTATTGAAAATCTAGAAGTACTGGACCAATGTTTCGTCTTAGTATGGGACTCCACAGTACTTCGCATTCACCATACTGCACTCAGGGCTTGAACCCAATATCTTCGGTCACGTGCACAGTTACACACCGAACAAAATGGAAGATGATCGCACAATATCATGGATTGATGAAAATTGATACATTAACATTGTTGAATGTCGGGCCAGTATTCAGTGATTGTTTATATGAAGTCATTTATGAAGTTAGCTTATATTACATAGTTGTAATCGATGAATTTATCTTTTCTTCTTAAATAGAATTGGTTATAGTATTCCAATGTTTACTGGATTCCTACTCTTGTTTGCATCAACAGTTGGTAAGTTGTTCATTTATATTTCCATAGAATTTTCTTATGTATATATATATATATATACATATCAGGCAGTCAGTAATCTACAACGTAGGACCTTCGACACATATGCATCGGTCCAAGTTGACAAACCTTATTAGCACTACAAGATGAACATCGGATTCATAGACGCAGTTAATTAAATGGTGGTAATATATAAACTTCACCCCATCGCACAAGCAAGTGGGTATCAGGACTCAGTAGCCGAGTGGATAACGCGATGGAGTTTGAAGCGAGGGTACTGGGTTCGAGTCCCAGAGTGGAAATCACCTCTGAGATGCAGGTACATACAGCTGATGAGTCCCAAATAGGACGAAATGGTGCGCGTCCTGAATTCCACTGCTAGCCACTATCTATTTTTGCTCATAATACTTGTGAATTAAGGCTATATCGAGGCAATATGCAAAGTATGCACATATGCCAATTAGATACTGACCAGTTACAGTCCTAACACATCGATGGGAAGATTCAAACAAACAATACTGAGTGAATATAAAAGAAAGATTGTATATAAAGATATAGTACAGGAACAAAGAAACATATGAAGCCATCTTAGTATCAAGGTTTAAGGGAAGATAAAGAGTGTATACACCTACGCTATTGTGATCGATTCTGAGCCATATCACCTAGAGTCTCCAACCATTGGTTACGATAGTCACGTGGACCCCAAATTTATAAATATATGTTTAAATGAATAAAGAATTATGTCTTAATATAACAAATATTCATCATTGATTGTGTTAATCTAATAAACGGTCAGTATATAAATTTACTTGGTAGCGTTTGCTTTTATCTTCACACTAATGTTTAAGACTGCAATTGATCAGTCTCTTATTGGCAATATGTGCATCCTGTGCGTATTGCCTCGATATTTCATTAAGTCACCAGCATTATAAGCTTGGATGAATGGTGACTAGCAGTGAAATACAGGATGCATGTTTCGTAGAATTTTGAAACTCGTCAGTCAGATGTACCTGCACAGATGGTTGATAAATACCTACTGTTGTTGGAAAACACACATACTTTTTAATCGTAAATGTTGTGGAATGTACTCCGAGATATGAACACGTACAAATTTTGTTTTCTGTTCTTCCATTGAAAGTACTTAAATAAAAAACATCTGAATGGATAGACTGTATTTTTATAGTTGAAATCATGATTCAATTAAAGCTAAACTACCATGGAAAACCTGGAAGCACTGGTCGGTCGTTATGTCCTGTTGTGGGACTCGTCAGCAGTGCGCATTCATGATCTCACCTCGCGAAATTCGAACATAAGAACTATCGGTCATTCACGCGAACGCCTACCCTCTAGATCACTGAGCCGGCCGTCATCCAACGGTGTTTATGTCTAACTTCAACCAATCCACGAAATTGAGCAACCGTTTGAATCTCGCGAGGCGGGATCGTGAATGCGCATTGTCACTGAGTAGTTCCACAATAGGAAGAAACAGTCGTCCAGTACTTTCATGTTTTCCATGATAGTCTAGCTTCAATTGACTCATGATTTCAACTCTAAAACTACTTATAATTATCAACATAAGTAGCATACATCACAGTTACAGAAACGATAAAATTAATTTCCTCTGAAGAGCTTTTGTTAAGAAACACAAAAGTCAAGGGTATGAAAACTTTTGATGGATGTATTAAACAAGATCATTTGAGATAAGGTGGTGGTTGGAGGTGGTCAACAGGAAACCCTGGACCCAGGTTTCGTGCTACTTGGCACTCGTCAGAAAGGTGTACCTGTAATCTTGAGGGATTCGATCCCGTGTCATTCAGTTTCACAGTCAGAGACGTTACCACTGAGCTATTCGGGCCGCGACCTACCACCTGTAGGACTGAGATGTAATCACAATTGATTGATCACTGGGTGGTGATCAATATCATGCGTGTTAAGTCCTTCTTAGTGCTGATCGAATGCCATCAATTAAGTTGCAATGTAGTCAATTCTTCTTTTACTATAAATAATGTTTTCCTATTCATTAAATAGTTGGTAATTTCCCTTTTATTGTTTTATCACAGTTTTTGCTTTCGAGATGAATTTCTACGTTTTATTAGTTGCCAGAGCTATTCAAGGTGTTGGGTCAGCGTGTTCATCTGTATCAGGTAAGTTAGGCATAAATGAATCTAATATCTAACATACATTATAGAATTTAGACTTGTCAACAATTTATATTACAGATTTAATTTATCTAGATAATCATTAATATAGGACTCAGTAGTTAAGTGGATAACGCGTTGGTGTTCGAAGCGAAAGGTACTGGGTTCGAGTCCCAGAGTGAACATCAGGTACATCCAGCTGACGAGTCCCAAACAGTATGAAACGCTCATCCTAGATTCAACTGCTAACCAATAATCACTAAAATGCCTAGTGAGTATTGAATAGGTATCTTTTTCTATTATGAGATTATCATCAGAAAGAGGGTTTTGTGGAATTTGTAGTAATTTGAATAGTTGAATTCATAAGTCGATTAAAGCTAGACCACCATCGAAAACGTGGAAGCATTAGACGACTATTTCTCCCTAGTATGAGACTTCTCAACAGTGCTCATCCACGATCGCTTACACGGGACTCGGACTCAGGACCTTCGGTCTTGCAAGCGAACGCTTAGCATCTAGATCAATGTGTCCGTATCCAACGGCGTTTTTTACTTAAAGTGTCTGGAAATATTCTTTCTTTTTTCTAATAATAATCTTTGTCTCCATGGGATAATATTATTAGAAGAACTATGACAAACTATTTTGTATAGCACCCTTGATAATGTATACTTACAATATTGAGCTGTTACCATTCATTCCTTATGATTGTTGATTCTACCCTGAAATCAAAAGAGAATGAGACTTTTATGAAAAATCCAATATACATAAAGTTTGTTTATAATCTCAAACTAAGTACTCGGTATTATAAGCCAAGATGGATAATGGCTAACAGTGGAATCCAGGACGCTCGCCACTTCGTCCTATTTTGGACTCGTCAGCTGGATTTTCCTGCATCTCAGAGTGGACATCAACAACTCTGAGATCTGAGTACTCGGGATATTAGTATATCGTTGGATTATGAATAGCACTAGAATAAAATAAGCTGGTTTGATCCAATTTGAGATTCTTATATCATAATTAATTGTAACTGTACTAATGTTACCATCAACATTCTAAAGTAATCTCTATCACCTCAGATTTTATTATATCAGTTATTTGTAACTACAAACACTATTCAGGACTCAATGGCCGAGTGGATAACGCGAAAAGTGCTGAGTTCGAGTCCCAAAGTGAACATCAACTCTGAGATGCAGGTACATCTAGCTGATCAGTCTCAAATAGGACGAAGTGGCGTGAGTCCTGGATTCCACTACTAGTCACTATCTATCTTTGCTTATTAAGGTGTGATGTGTGTTTGTATGTGTACCGGTAATCACTTAATAGTGCATTATTATTGATTTCAAAAAAAAGAACAATAATGAAATAGTTGAAAGCGTGAGTCAATTGAAGCTAGACCACCATGGAAAACCTAGAAACACTGGACAGCTGTTTCGTCCTATTATGGGACAGTGCGGATGGCAGTGCGCATCCACGAACCCGCTCTCGCGAGTTTCGAACCCAGGACCTACCAGTCTCGAGCCGAAGCCCTTAACCGACAGACCACTGAGCTGGCATCCAACGGTGTTAATGTCCAACTTCAACTGATCCACGAAGTTGAGCAACCATTCACCAATTGTCTTCAGTGAGTTCCTATATCACAACAGACGTGGTTTTGAACTCCACTGGTCACTGTTTCTCACTAGAGCTCCTAGATATACTTCTCGAAGTCACTAGTGAGCATATGATTATATTAATTATCAGAAGGGGTTTTGTAGAGATTTAGTATTTTTCATAGTTGAAAACGTGAGTCAATTGAAGCTAGACCACCATGGAAAACCTAGAAACACTGGACAGCTGTTTCGTCCTATTATTTT
Organism: Schistosoma rodhaini; assembly: GCA_944470415.2. NCBI lineage: Eukaryota > Metazoa > Platyhelminthes > Trematoda > Strigeidida > Schistosomatidae > Schistosoma > Schistosoma rodhaini. Next base: position 16,240,984 of record OX104042.1, on the reverse strand, counting down.
CAATTATGAAAAATACTAAATCTCCACAAAACCCTTTCTGATAATAATGAAATACCGTACTATGTTGTTTACCTTGTGAAACCTACTTTATACTCTTGTATAGTTTACTAGTAAACATTTCATCATCTGTTAAAACTATGTGACGTTATTTTACACTGATATAGAATAGATTGAATAAGATTAGTAATGATACATAGGACATGTGTTTCGTCTTATTTATGACTCGTCAATTGAATGTAGCTACATTCTCTAGTTAATATTCTCTTGATAACTTGAATCTTGAATCGTTCCCTTTAAACAACATCACGTTATTTACTTAGCTAATAAGTTCAGATAACTACTCACATGAAGTCATTCATAAACATGTGAATTCATATTAGTACATTCATACTTCAAACGTACTTTAGTAGTATTATGAGATGATAGTGTGGTGTGATCTACTTATATCCATATAAGTAGTATATGGTGTGGGTCAGATATAGAATGTATTTTGGCAGAAGACCGATTAGGAAAGAACTGAAATGAAGCGCAATCGTTTGGAAAATGCATGAGCAATGGAATAAGAGAAGAAACAATCAAGATTGAAACAATTGGTTGTTAATTTCCAAATTGGCTGTTCATTGTTTGGTTATCAGAATTTACTGAGATAGTCTGTAATCTTTTGCTTAAATACATTCGATTGTCCCCAACTAGTGTTCTGTTCACTACAATAGACAATGTTGTTTCTGTAATAAAAATATGTATACAAGGCAACCATTAAGAATTTGAAAAGTATAAATCAAAATTTGGCTTAATAGTTTGTAATTGGTTTGTCACCATTCAATGTTTAATCCATTGTAAATGTCTTAGTCCTATATGACATTATTTACAACCTGGACAATTCATTGATATTCTCTGACTATGAAGCTGTGTCACTCAATGTCGATTCCACCAGAAAGTATCAGTTCCTTCAAGATTACAGATACCGCTTACTTATAAGTGTCAAATATCGCATAGCCTAGTTTCAGGGTTACCAATTGAATGCTTTCAATCACTACAATGACTTAATAAATATATGTATTTAAGCAACCTAAGAAAAAAGCTCAGATTTGCGACAATATATTTGAACTAGAGGATAACCGATCGTATTTAATCACAAACTTACAAAATCTTTTAGTAAAATCTGAGACTTACTTACGTCTGTTACTCCCAATGGAGCATACGCAGCCAACCAGCATTCACCAACACACTCTGTCCTCGTCCTTCCTTTCTAGTTCTATCCATCTTTCGTTCATTCTTCTCATTTCTGTCTCCATTTCTCGGTATAATGTGTCCTTTGGTCTTCCTCTTTTCCTTTGACCTTCAGGAATCCATGTGAGAACTTGCCTTGTGACACAGTTGGATGATTTCCTCAATGTGTGTCCTATCCACTCCTAAGCGCTTCTTTCTGATTTCTTCCTCCTCTGGAATCTGTTTTGTTCTCTCCCACAGTAGAATGTTGCTGATAGTTTCTGGTCAACATGATCTAGTCTTAATGAACAATTCATATATTTGAAATGAAATAAACTACAACATAGATTTGAGTTGTCATTGTACATGAGTACAATGAGATGAATTGATCAAGACAAATGTTAAAGTAGTAGAAGATGGAATAGAATCAGTGTTAGTAGACTATATAATTGAAGAATAACTAATAATTTAACAGAATATAAAGTGTCAATTAATTTCCAGCTTCAATATCTAAGTGAAGAAACATTTTGTGTATATCTGTTCTATTGAAAATGATTGTATACCATACTACCCTACATCTCTAATCGTTAATGATAATGATAATAATAGCGTAGACCCTAATCAAGTTGTTGAAACCTAACTAGACGACTCAGTTCAATAGTCAGTGTTTTCATGAAAACTGATGTCACGTTATGATATGAAAGTTCTTAGAATTCATCTAACGTACGCTTACAACAGCAAACCTTGCTTATTTAGGTAGGCCGTGTTTACATATACGTAATACATCTCGAAAATTTTATTTATTAGACAGCATTAAGAGTGTGGTGTGGTCTACTTATATTCACATAAGTAGTATATGGTGATGGTCAGGGATAAAATGTATTTCAGTAGAAGATCGATAAGGAAAGAATAGGAATGAAGCGCAATCGGTATGAAAATACATGAACAATGAAATCAGAGAACACGAACTGATATTTACAGAAGGAACAGTTAAGATTCAGACAATTGATTGATAGTTTGCAAATAAACCGTTTACTGTATGGTTATCAAAATTTAGGGAGATAGTCTCTAATTTGTGCTTAAATACATTCGATTGTACCTACTCGTATTCTTGTTCCATTACAAGAGGAGTAAATTAATGGATGAGTGTAATTCTCTACATCTTGTTGTGTTGATGATTCATTCACAACCACATTTGGCTAACTCTTGTACAAATGTTATTTTGTATTTTATGGTACGATATGGTCTGTCTGTTTGGTATATAAACCCAGTATGTTTGAAATACAATGATTCATACCGCAGAGGCTGTTCTGGACGTAACTGTTTGGGCTAGATAGTAAGCAGGACCGATAAGTACTATAGACTGCTGGTACGGTTTTCGTGTATCACTATTCCAATCGACAATTCGCTGCTCTTTGATTGGCGGTCTTATCACATTCATACGTTAACATGTCATCCACTCAGCCAATAGTTATAACAAATAGATTATTCAGTTGTTGTTGTTGTTGTTTTTCTCTTCTCATTATTTAGGAATGGGAATGTTGGCCACTTATTATAATGATGAAACAGAACGAGGTCGTGCATTTGCTATTGCTTTAAGTGGACTTGCAATAGGATTATTAAGTAAGTTATTCTATATTTAAATTAATGTTAATGAAACCAATGTATTATATTAAGTAGTATAATGAACACAAAGAGTAGTGTAATATGGATTACTGTATTTCAATGATAATAAGTACACTGTTGGATAGAAACTTGAATAATCAACTTACATTTACCAACATACACAGCAGATAACCCCTAGATACAAGAAATTATACAACAAGCCAGGTAGAGATAGAGTCAGATAGATAGATAGATAGATAGATAGATAGATAGATAGATAGATAGATAAATAAATAAATAGATAGATAGATAGATGTTAGGGGCGGCCAAACCGAAACGTGGCATCAGAGCTTGAAGTCAATATCTGCTAGTCTGAGCCATGTTGGTAAATGTTAACTACTTGGTTGGGGCCGACGTGACTATCGTAACCAATGGTTGGAGACTCTGTGTGATATGGCTCAGAATAGATCACAATAGGGTAGGTGTATACATTCTTTATCTTCTCATAAACCTTGACATTAAAATTGCTTCATATCTGTCTTTCTTCCTTTACCACATCCTTATATTCAAACTCTCTTTTATATATTACCACCATTTAGTTAACTACTTCTATGAATCCGGTGTCCATCTTATTGTGCTAACGAGGTATGGCAACTTGGACCGATGCATAAATGAGTCTGGTCCTACGTTAAAGCTGACTGACTGACTGAACCGCTAAACCGTTACTATGTTTCTCCATTTCCAAATATATGTTTTATATAATCCATTCATTATTTCAATGTTATACATTGCTTTGTTTTGTTTTATTTTTTTTAAGTTGGTGCCCCTTATGGAGGAATAACATATCAGTTCATAAGTAGACAAGCACCATTTCTTATTTTGGCTAGTTTAACTATAATCGATGGAAGTAAGTTAAAGTTATGGACTCTCTCTTAATTGAATAAAAAATGACAAAGAAACTAAAAAGTACAAAACGATTACAATTTATAATGTTGAATATTAATCATAGTGCCCTGGTACGTTCGAGAGTGGGGAAAATTAGCTATCCCTCTCAAAATGCTCTCACATGGCCACGTGTATGTAGCCTCTGTCAGGGAAGTCCTACTCACTACCTTCTCGTAGTGGGGGTGATGTTTACGAAATTGAGAGGACGAAAAGCGAATGTCCAGAGCTTTAACCGGGTTGGAGGACACGGAAAGTCCACCTAGGAGAGTTGCAAAACCCTCATTCCAAACCAATGGTGCACATGGGCTAACTCCAGTATCCCGAGGGGACAAATGGTGTATGAATCATTTGTTAGTCACCGGCTCCATAAGACTGCATCTCCTCACGATGCTTTACTGCCTTGTGGATCAGACCTTTAGGCCAGAGGCTCTAGGTGTGGCTCCCTACATGTTCAAAATTAAAAGCAGCTTTCTTTTTACATTTTAGATTGTAGAATTATCATGGTGTATTATAAAGATTGTTGCATATTCATAGTGTCCATTCAAGAACTGATACTACTATCCTGTTGTTTCATCTTGGCACAAGACTCCTTAATAGTTTACATCCACTGCCTTACCAACGTCAAGGTCGCGCACACTAGACCGATAGTGTTAGGCCTAATTCACAACCAGAGGCATGAATCTGTACTTCTTCGGAGTCTCACCACATACTTACGCCTGTTACCCTTCGTAGAGGAACATAGACTGCCGACTAGAATTCTTTATCAAACTCTGTTCTGGGAAATCTTTTCCAATTGTTGAATATATAATAAATCCTTTACAAATAATTTTTTTCATGGTTGTATTTGTGAAACTGTGTTCATTCCAATCGTATTCCATCACCGTTCTTTTTTCCTTCCATAACTTAGTCCTACAACTATTAGCCTTAAAACCACGTGTTCAACGTGAAAGTCAAGAAGGTTCAGGATTAATTGAATTATTAAAAGATCCATATATTTTAATAGCTGCTGGTTAGTTTATGTTTAATTAATTTAATATTTATTGGCATAATCCTTTTTAAGATAACATGTAACACATACTACTTATTAGTAGATTGGTTTTAAGACATTTGTTTTCTTTTGTGTGATCAAAGCTTTATCTCAAAACGGTCGAAAAAAACAGATATTGACATCATAAGCAAAGATGGATAGTGGATAGTGGAATCCAGTTTGACGCGCGTTTCGTCCCATTTGGGAATCGTCAGCTGGATGTACCTGTATCTCAGAGTTGATGTTCGCTCTGGGACTCGAACCCAGTACCTTTCGCTTCAAACTCCATCACGTTATCCACTCAGCTACCGAGTCCTGATAGCCACTTTCTTGTGTAATCGCAGTCCTAAACATTCATTGAGAAGATTCAAACAAACAATATCAAGTAAATTTAAACTTCACCACATTGCACAACCTAGTGGCTATCAGGACTCATTAGCTAAGTGGATGACGCGATGGCGTTTGAAGCGAAGGGTACTGGAATCGAGTCACAGAGTGAACATCAATTGTGAGATGCAGTTACATCGAAATCACGAGTCCCAAATAGGCCGAAGTGGTACACGTCCTGGATTCCACTGATAGCCACTATCCATCTTTGCTCATAATACTTGTAAATTAAGTCTATATCGAGGCAATACGCATAGTATGCACATATGCCAATAAGAGACTGACCAGTTACAGTTCTATACATCCATTGGCAAGATTCAAACAAAACATATCAATTGAATTTAGATATTGACATCATTCTATAAAGTTATTATTTGTTTGTCTTATTCATGATAATGTGTCTAGATTGTTTAACTGAAGTTCAGAATTAGTCACAGAGAAGATGTTCCATGTGTTATTTATTTTCCGCCTCGATCTTGAATTTTGACATTCTTTCCTAAAAATAGTTAACCTTTTCCTGGCCAAGAAATTATGTGGTTTTGGTGCCATCGTTATCCAAGGATCCATGATCACACCCGCTTAACTGAATTTACTTTTAGATGAGGCCATTATATGGTTGCAGAAATCATAGGATATCATAGAAGAAGTCTATGAAAGTGGTCATCGAATGGATCCTAGACGACAGGATCCAAATTACTAATCTACATCGTACTTACCCTGTTGATTTGGAAAAGTGACGAGCTATAACTCATTACACCTGAGTACTCTGAATTATATCACCCTTATTGAAACGTTGTCACCAAGCCGACAGCGATTATACTCATGAAACACAGAATCCAGTTAATGGTTGAAACATAAATCCATGTTCCCTCTGCATTAATATACACCTAGATGTGAATCTATTCTTTCCAGGACCAGTAGGCAAAATTTAACCATGATAATCAAAAAGTTAACATGCCCTTAATGCGACTGCACATCATCTCTAAGCACTGGATAGGGGTATAATTTGTTTAAATCTACTTTATCGAAAAGATTCAAGCATACCTTGGTCTTACTTAAATACCTCGGTGATTTTAAGTACAACTAAGATGAATGTATTTCATATCCCTAGACAGTTTTTAAATCACTGTTATTACCTTCTGGTAGAATAAGAGAATTTATTGTACGACCACGTTCGTATTAGAAATTCAATTTGATGTTTGTAATTGCTGTGAGTATATAAAGTCATCACTGTCAGGATTAACAGGACTGCAACAGCAGTTGTTCCAAAGAAACCACATAAAAGTCATCATTAGAAACTATAGCTTCTGTTAGTGTAGCCGTACACTTTGATAATGATATACTTTACTAGCTCAAGAAAGTTATAGTTACTTCCGTTAAATGTATCAACAATTTTAAGGAAATTGATACTCCCAGTCAAATTACAATTCAACAATCAAAATCTTTGACGCTTACTCCATAAATAAAAGTCTCTGATCATTATCTACAATATATTTACATGTGGGCATTATTAAGGAATCGTTGATTGATCTTCAATAGTGACACTGAATATAAAGTAAGTAGGTTCTACTTCATTTTATATAGTTGACTCCTCAGCAGTGCTCATCTACGAGTCCTAGGTTCGAATCTCGTAAGGCGGGATCGTGGATGCGCACTGCCATTGAGGAGTCCCACAATGGGACGAGATGGTCGTCCAGTACTTCCAGGTTTTCCATGGTATTCTAGCTTCGATTGACTTATGATTTCAACTATATAGGTTGACTAAAATCTGCATAAAACCCCCTTCGACTTTATTTTTTTCCGTTCACTTATTTCTTCTCTTCTTCTTTTCTTCATACTATACACATTAAGGTTCAATTACTTTTGGAAATTTGGGTATGTCTGTATTAGAACCAACTTTACCATTATGGATGAAAACTACAATGAATTCAACTGAATGGCAACAAGGTGTTGCATTTCTACCATCTAGTTTATCCTATTTAGTTGGTACAAATATATTTGGACCGATATCACATAGAATTGGTCGGGGATATAGTGCAGGTTTAGGTTTATTGATTACGACTGGATGTTTAATAGGGGTAAGTTTGGTTTTTCATTATGTGATGATGAATCTTAATGTCTATTGATTCAATGAGGTTCTTCTAATCAACATAGACGAGTCAAAACACGATTATGGCAATTGGATAAACTTTCTGTTACGTACTATCCTTTACTATCATCTTTATTTAAAATCTCAGTAAGTGAATCTATCATTTATGGTAGACATTTGAGTGACGCTAATGTTACTTACTTACTTACGACTGTGAAGCCTTGTGGAGGATCAGAGGTCACCTACTAGCATACTCTATCCAACTCTGTCTTGGACAATCGTTTCCAGTTGTTTCCAGTTACTATTTATCCTTTTGATGTCTGCTTCCAATTCTTGGAGCAGTGTGGTTTTTGGTTTTCCTCTTTTCCGTTTTCCTTCAGGAAGAGAAGACGCAAAAGTGACGTTGAAAAAGTCTAGATACTTATAAGTATCTTTTTCTAATATGATATTATCGTCAGAAAGGAGGCTTTGTAAAGATTGTAGCAATTTAATAGTTGAATTCATTAGTCGAATAAAGGTGGACCATCATGGAAAACCTAGAAGCCGTGTATAGACTTTTCAGTAGTTCACATCCACGATCCCGTATATTAGTTTTACATAGAATTCTAAACCCGAATTGTCTATTAGATCACTTCAGTCATCATTTTCATACTAGTGGCTGGCTGCAAGATGTAATTCCTGGATTTCTAGTGAGAATCTGTGACCAGTAGAGTCCAACCGCGTTCGTTGTGAGGCAGTTACACATTGAAGACAATAGTAGACAGTCACATAATGTTTTGGATTGGTTTTAAGTTAGAAATTAACACTGTTGGATGTCAGTTCAGTGGTCTAGTCGGTAAAAGTTCGCGTGCTCGACTGAAGGTCTTGGGTTCAGTTCCTGTGTGAGGGGTCGCGGATACGCACTTCTGGGGAATCCCATACTAGGACGAAAAAGCCTTCCAGTGGTTCCACGCTTTCCATGGTGGTCTAGTTTATATCGACCCATGAATTCAACTATTAAATTACTACAATCTACACAAACCCTATTTCGTATATAATAATAGTCAATGAATGAAAGAGTAACTTGCATTAAAATTCATATAGTATAATTCAAATATTTAATAACAACTTTTGTTCATTCTTTTCATGCCTGTCTCCATTTCTCGAAGTGATGTGTTCTTTGGTCTTCCCCTTCTCCTTTGGCCTTCTGGAGGATTCCATAAGAAGGCTTGTCTTGTGACGCAGTTGGATGATTTCCTCAATGTGTGTCCTATCCACTTTCAGTGCTTCTTCCTGATTCTTCCTCCACTGGAATCTGTTTTGTTGTCTCCCACAGTAGCTTGTTGCTGATAGTGTCTGGCCAACGGATCCGAAGTATCCTGAGAATACAACTATTAATAAACACTTGTATCTTATGGATGATGGCCTTCGTAGTTCTTCACATCTCCGCCCCATGCAGTAGAACTGTCTTGACATTTGTAGTGAAAATTCTGATCTTCGTGTTGATTGACAATTGTTTTGAGTTCCAAAAAATACACAATTTATTGTAAAGTAGTTCTGAAGCGTCTATCTCTGATCTCGATTTTTTTACACCCATCTAACAGTTCAATCCAATGGTTATTAATATATCTCTTATGTATTTGGGTTTGTTAAGAATAGTTTGAAGATACCATCAGTATTGTAGTTTGACAACACTTTACCAGTAACATCATCTATAATCGGATCGCGCCCATCCAGTAAATTCAAAAGTCAGAAGCGAGTAGGTTGGAAGATATATTTGATGGGTTATCAATATATTGAGAAGTGACTGATCTAATCTAGCTAATGATCGTCGGTGATGTTTCCGTCGCTGTTCTGAAAAGTGATCTAGTACGGATGCATGACAGAGCGCCTTCAACAAAATGAGTCCACTAAAACTAATATGGTCAGCATCCAATGTCAAACACTTACAGAGCTATTGATTTTGGGGATTTATTTACAGTTACAGATCACTCACCCCCCCCCTTGTAAAGGAGTGATGACCCTATAGCTACAAGTTAAAAGATGACTGTTATGTCCTTAGCTTGTATGATTGCCAACTTAGATACGCTCATTTATACGATCAAACTAATGACGCATATACCAGTATGATCAGCCTAGAGTTCCAATCGATCCTCTTTCCGCTTAACTCTGTTTGCTAAGCCCAGAACATCGATTTCAGCCTACTCTACATGAATTGTATATTTCAGACATAATAAGTATATATACAAACTAAACGGACCATATCATACCATAAAATAGAAAATAACATTTATACAAGATCAAGCAAAAAGTGGCTATGAACGAGGGAGACTGTTACTAATAGATTAAGGATAGTAAGTCGTATAAAAGTAATCATTAGATCAAATAGAAACTCATAACAAGACATCCCTATTGCATAGGCAAGTGGCTATCAGGACTCAGTAACTGAGTGGATAACATGATGGCGTTTGAAGCGAAAGGTACTGAGTTCGAGTCCCAGAGTGAACATCAACTCTGAGATGCAGGTACATCCAGCTGACGAGTTCCAAATGGGACGAAACGCACGTCAAACTGGATTCCACTGCTAGCCACTATCCATCAAATGCCTGTGAATTAAGACTATATTGAGGCAATACGTACAGTATGCACATATGTCAATTAGAGACTGATCAATTGCAGTCCTAAACGTCAATGGAAAGGTTCAAACAAACAATACCAAGTGAATTCATGCATATAATATAGTTACTGAATAGTTATACAATAAGAATATCCATATAGTATTACTTCACAAAATCGATCATAACAGTTACCGTTCATTTCTTCTAGTTCCAATGTAACTAATGCCCTATTTTGGTCTTTTATTTATATTTCAACATTATTAAGTATGGGGACTACAGCACAGCTGAAATGCATAAAAATAACAGTAACTATTTTGATGGGGCTTTGTTCTTTAATCTGGATGATTTGGTCGTGGAGCTTTCATCGTCCTTCCGAACAACTTCATCAGCATATCGAAATGAACAGGACAATTTGTGAACCACATGTGAAGAAATTCAAACACTTCACTCCTACCTGAAGTCTGTGCTGATGATGTCGTTCAGAAGAACGATGAAGGCTTCATGACCGAACCATTTAGCTCAGAGAACAAACCCACATCAAAATCATCCACCTGATCTACAAATCTTCTCCAACATCCTAACAGTAACTTCAGTTTTAAATAACATTGAATAACACTTCAGAGAATGAGTTTTTCTTTTTCGCTGATATTTTTATTCTTAAAAAACAATAACATTAAATTGCTTTTTTCTTGCCCCCTCCCCCCCCCTCAGTTACCATTTTCAAAACGAATGGAACATTTAATAGCACCTATGTTTGGTTTAGGATTTGCTGTTGGTAAGTAAGTAGTATTATGAGTAGTATTCATGGTGTATTGATCATTTTAAATAAACATTTAAAAAAGATAACATCATGTTAATGTAACTTTTTTTCCTCAGTCAATCAAACTATGTGTTCACATATGATACCAAATGAACGGGGATTTGAATCACAAATAAACTATGGATCTTCTTAATGCTGGAGACATATTACTATTATTAATCGTGGGCTTCAAAGAGTAAACAAAACGGTTATATTTTATATAGTTGAAATCACGAATCAATTAAAGCTGGACAACCATCAAATACTTGGAAGCACTGGAAGGTCGTTTCGTCCTATTGTGAGACTCCTCAGTGGTAGGGCGCATCCACTATCCCGCCTCGTGAGATTTGAACCCTCACTTTCTCCTGGTGATCGACTGGATTATGAAGACGACGACATCTGGAGGGAAGCACTGGATACAGTGGACAACTAGGATGCAACTGAACAATTTAAACTTCGCAGATGATCTGGCTCTTCTATCATATACACAACAACAAATGCAGGAGAAGACGACTAGTGTAACAGTAGCCTCAGCAGCAGTTGGACTCAATACAAACAAAGGGAAAAGCAAGATTCTCCAACACAACAAAACATGAATCAATCGAATCACACTTGACAGAGAAAGTTTGGAGGATGCAGAAAGCTTCACATATCTGGGCAGCATCATTGATGAACACGGTGAATGTGATGCAGATGTGAGCGCGAGGATCGGCTAAGCAAGAGCATCATATTTACAAGTGAAGAACATCTGGAACTCAAAACAACTATCTGTCAACCAACATCAAAGTTAGAAATTTCAATATAAATGTCAAAACAGCTCTACTTTATGAGGCGGAATCCTGCAGAACTACGAAGGCCATCATCCATAAGTTACAAGTGTTTATTGACAGTTGTCTACGCAAAATACGTCGTATCCGTTGGTCAGACACTATCAGCAACATTCTGCTATGGAAGAGGACAAACCAGATTCCAATGGAGGAAGAAGTCAGAAAGAAGCACTGGAAGTGGATAGGATACACATCAAGGAAAGCACCCAACTGCGTCACAAGACAAGAATCCTGAAGGCCAAAGAAGACATTACTCGGATAAATGTAAACAGATATGAGAAGAATGAACAATAATTGGATAGAACTAGAAAGGAAGGCTCAAGACAGAGTGAGTAGGTTGGAGAATGATGGCCGGCGGCCTATGCTTCATTGTGAGTAACAAGCGTAAGTAAGTAAGGACTGTTTGATTGTGCATTGAACAATAAGTTGGTCTTACCTACTTGAGTTCTCGTTTACTACACAATGATATAATATTCACCGAGTATTCGCGTTGCGTAATAATTGCATAATGTATCAGTGTTTATAGATTAATATTATTGTAAATTATACATAGGTATATTAGTGTAGAGCTATGATGAATAACTGATTGCAAAAAAAATTTTCCTTGTCCTATTCATTTATTTGTATCTTGTTTTGTTTACTCAAGGTACGTAAAATGATGTTAAGCTGAAAATTAGGATATAATTATGATAATACTGTGGTATGCGCTACTTATGTCAATAGATATATAAGTAGTATGTAACACCAGTCGAAAGTGAAATGCTAGAGAGTAGAAGATTAAGAAGATCAAATAAAGAGTGAATAGGAACAGTGAGTCATTGGTATGGAAATGAAGGAACAATAAAGTCTCAGACATGGTAAGCATACATGAATAGTGGGTAGCAGTGGAATCCAGTTTGACGAGCGTTTCGCCCCATTTCGGACTCGTCAGCTGGATGTACCTGCATCTCAGAGTTGATGTTCACACTGTGACTTGAACCCAGTGAATTAAGGCTATATCGATGCAATTCGCACAGTATGCATACATGCCAATTACAGACTGACCAGTTACAGTCCTAACAAATCGATGGGAAGATTCAAACAAACAACACTAAATGAATTTAAAGTCACAGACAGTTGATGAACATTGTGCAAATGAAGTATTGAACGCATGATATTCACATTTTAGCAAATAACTTCATCATTCTGCGTTCAAATACATTTGATTGACCCTACCTGTATTCTTGCTTGTTATACCACATACCTAACAAATATGTACGTAGAATAGAAATCTTGAATAATTTCATCTTGGATATGTATCTCTCTTCTACACCAACGCATTGTTCTCTTTTTCTCTTATTTTTTTTGATTGATTTAGGCATGGTTGATTCATCAATGATGCCAATCATGGGTTATTTAGTAGATTTAAGACATGTTGCAGTCTATGGAAGTGTTTATGCTATAGCAGATGTGGCATTCTGTTTTTCATTTGTAATTGGTAGGGTTAATTGATTGTTTTCTCTTTGCTTTTAAAAGTAAATTTTCATTTTATTGAAGTTGTCTACTTTGAATCTGGATGGTTTATTCTTGAAGGTATCATTTTCTTATTGGAAGACATCAGTCTTAGATGAATGACAAACTTCAAATACCCTTTGTATGTGGAATTGTCGAAGAGATAAGATCAGCTTCGGTTAGGAAAATTGAAAAGTATCAGGTACTAGTCTCTGAAATTAATAGAAATAATTAAATGCTAAATAGCATGAATATTCAAAATGTACATAAAGTAGAGATGGATTACTTCATTTGTCCTATATCAGTAACTCATAGGTCCTGGGTTCGAATCTCGCGAGGTGGGATCGTGAATGCGCACTGCTACTGAGGAGTCCCATAATAGAACGAAACGACCGTACAGTGCTTCCAGGTTTTCCATCGTAGTCTAGCTTCAATTGATTCATGATCTCAACTATCAAAATTACTATATCAGTAAGTTAATATGTGAAGCATATGAAATATACATTCCAAAATTCACTGTTTGTTTTTTGTATATTTTTCCGTACTACTTATTGCAAACTCAGTAGTTCGAATAATTAAAATCATTTTTTGTTTAAATTCACATGGTTTTGTTTGCTTGAATCTCTCCACTGATATTTAGGACTGTAATTGATCAGTCCCTTATTTGTAATATGTGCATCCTGCATGGATTTCCTCTATATTTCCTTAAATCATAATGTGTTATAAGCAAAGATGGATGGTAACTAGCATTGGAATCCAGAACGCGTGTTTCATCCTATCTGGACTCGTCAGATGGATGTGCCTCCATCACTCAGTTGATGTTCACTCTAAGACTCAAACACATTACCGTTCGCTTCAAACGCTATCATGTTGTCCACTTAGCTAATGAGTCCTGATAGCCACTAGCTTGTGCAATAGAGTGAAGTTTTAATTCATTTAGTTAAGTAGACAGACCCACTCAGATATTTAACAAAGAAACGAGTAGAATAAAGAAATATTTCTTTTCAATCGGATTTTCATCATAACCCCACAACAATAACGAAACAGTATTGATCGAATACTGAATTTAAATAATCACTTGTGTGATTAAAACATGATCTAACTGAAATCATGGACCGATTAATGTTAGACTACCTAGAAGTATTGAATGACCTTTTCGTTTTATAAGCAAAGATGGATAGTGACTAGCAGTGGAATCCAGTTTGACGCGCGTTTCATCTTATTTAGGACTCGTCAGCTGGATGTACCTGTATCACAGAGTTGATGTTTACTCTGGGACTCGAACCCAATACCTTTTGCTTCAAACGCCATCGTACAGTATGCACATATGCCAATTACAGACTGACCATTTGCAGTCCTAAACATCAATGGGAAGATTCAAACAAACAATACTTTTCATTTTAGTTTGGGACATCTTAGCAATGCTCATTCACAACACCTTCAACCAGGAATCCGATCCAGTACCTTCGGTCTCGCACTTAAACTCTTAACCTCTAGACCATTGAGTCAGGAACCAATGGTGTTAATATGTAACCTTAAACAATCCACAATATATTAGCTTTTAGCATGATTAAAAAATTATTAAAAAGAGATTCTCTCTCATTCTGTTGAGTATTTTTCACTTTCTATTGTTTAATATGTGATATTTTTCTTAACAACATTCAACTCTGTTACGTCCTTGATCTGTCTACTCACTTTCATGTCGAGGATAATTTGGATAATGTAGATTAAGACCTTAACGCGATAGACTGACTGGCTTACTCTTAAGGCTAGTATGCGTGAGTTCGAAGTGGGGATAGAGAGATGAGAACTATTCTATCACCTGATTAGCTGACAGGCACTCACGAGAGAGAAGATAAGATAACTGGAACACTACTTAACTTATCCTGATTCAGATCTGGTACCCGATTTTCTGATAGGTGTACAAAGATACGTGAATAAATAAATAACTAACCTGACCACAAAAGACAATTATGTCCAAAACTGGTGGATTAGAGTAGAAAATAGTAGAGTACAAAAGATTACGTTTAAAGTACAATGGCTTTGGTACAGAAAAGATTATGGCAGTAAATCATACACCAAACGTAAGCTTATGATCTGTAGAATAGACTAGAAACAAAATTTTTCAAAACATATCATTTACTTACTTACACCTGTCACTACTCGCGAAGGAGCCTAGGCTTGAAGTTTAAATTTACTTGATATTGTATGTCGGAATCTTACCACTGATGTTTAGAACTGCAATTGATAAGTTTTTAATTGGTATATGTGCATATTGTGCGTATTGCCTCGACATTTCCTTAATTCACAAGCATTATGAAAAAAGATAGACTCAGTAGCTGAGTGGATAACGTAAATAGGATGAAACGTGCATCCTGAATTCCACTGCTAGCCACTACATATCTCTGCTTATCATGCTTGTAAATTAAGGCTATATCAACGCAATACTCACAGTATGCACATATGCCAATAAGAGACTGATCTTAAAACATCAATGGAAAGATTCAAACAAACAATACTAAGTGAATTTTGTTTTCTACCTTGTTAAAAGAAGATTAGTAGTTGAATTCATGAATCGATTAAAGCTAGAACATCATGGAAAACTTGGAAATACTGAACGGCCGTCCCGTCCTAATATTGAGACTCTTCAGAGATGTGCACCCGTATCCACACTCACTGGATTTTCACCCAGGAACTTTAATCTCACGTGTGAACACTTAACCTCTAGATCACTGGGATGGCATCCAATGTTGTCAGGTCATGGATAAGCACTGTTGAAGAGTCCCATACTAGAACGAAACGGCCATCTTATCCTTCTAGATTTTCTATGATGGTTTAGCTTTCATTGATTCATGAAATCAACTATTAAATTACTACAATCTCCAAACCACCTCCTTCCATATGTTAGAAAATTCATATTACAATTTTCATATTTCTCTTCTTCTATATTTTCTTTATATCTTTCAATAGGACCAATTGTTGGTTCTGTACTAGTGAAATACCTGGGTTTCCATTGGTAAGTCATTTCATTTAATTTGTATTAATTTTTCAAGATTATCACTTGAAACTTTAGTTTCATTAGATTGAAACATGTGACTTACTCACTCACTTACCTACTTACATAAATACTTTCTACTTTCATTCTGTCCTACCTTCTTTCCTTCTTTACATACATATATACTTACTTGATTACTTACCTACTTACTTACTCACTCACTTACCTACTTACATAAGTACTTCCTTCCTTACATACATACATACTTACTTACTTACTACTTTACTTACTTACTTACTCACTTCGTCACGCATCTATTCACTCACTTACTTACTTATTTACTTACTCACTCACTTACTTACCCACTCACTTACTTACTTAATACTTTACTTACTTACTGGTTAGCGAATTTTTAGAGAATTAGTTTTCTACAGCATGGGGTCGCTAACCCAATGCCTAACCTTCGTCTTTTATCTGGGCCTGGGACCGGCAGTATAGATGCTAAAATAGAAGAATTATTATTAAGATAATTCAGTTTTCATCAAGAACTGAACTTAATTAAATAACAACTAATAACCAGAAGTGATTGAACAGTTGACTAATTTTAATATGAGGTATCTCATTAATACGAATCTGTGCTCTTATTACGGATCATGAATACAAAGCATTCAGATCATGTTGTGACTGATTACCGTGTACCACTATTATTATTATTGTTCTTTACTATTTGAATGAATTTATAAGGTATCTACGTTGTTGTGATTTGTGTTGTACTGTGTTATTAGAGCCTAAATGATTCATTTGAAAAATTGTAGATCCGTTAAGGATATGAAACTGATCCATCTACTTATGATATCAACCTTCAAAACTACTAATAGTATTCGTTTTGTTAAGACAGAGCCACCGCCTAACTGATTCAACATCTGTCACATCGATCGGATATACTCATATATATATATTGGTACAAGGGGGCACCAGTCACTTAACTTGTTAGTGAGCTGTGATATTGCCGGGGTGCCCATACCGAAGCAAGTGTTTTTCTTAGGGGGGATACACCCGGAGCCTTTGACATAAAGGTCTGATCCACAAAGCAGTGGAGCAACATCAGGAAACGCAGTCCCATGATAGCCGGTGAAAAACAATAGGTTCGTACGCCATTTGTCCCTTCAGCATCCTGGGGCCCATATACACCACTAGTTTGGAATCAGAGTTTTCCAACTCCCTTAGGTGTATCTTCTATGTCCACTAACCCAGTTAAAGAATCGGACAATCGCTTTTCATTCGTAAACAACAATAATACTGCAAGAAGGAAGTGGGTAGAACTTCCTTGACAGTTTCTTTATACTCGTTGTCATGTGAAAGCATTAGGAGAGAGAGAGAGAGAGCTAACTCTCCTCACTCTCAGCCGTATCAGATCATTTAGTGTCCGTTAGCAAGAAACATCTTCTACAGATAGTGTGATAAGTGATAAAGCATTTCATAAGATTACTCAAATTCTTTTTTAACAATCCTAAAATCTTACTAACAGCAATAATCACTAACTCTTTTTTCAACTCAATTCATAGTTCTTCATAACCTTTGTCTTTTTCTGATAGGTTTAATTAACTAAATATCTGTACTCTTGAAATCTATGTTTTAAATGAAGTTGTACAGATTCATTTTGTTCTTTACCAAGTTTTCCTGTAATTCATCGTTTCTTTGTATTAACTATCATATATTGAAATGTTGGGTGGTAATTATGTTGGAGCGATCCTGATAAGCTCAGGAAACATTAAAAAGCATTTTATCCAATCAGAGTTTGATTAGAAGTTTTGCTAGGAACATTACGAAAGTGAGAAGTTACATGTAGAGTTTTTGATTGGCTATACTGCTACTATGTTTAGTAGTATTCTAGAATTTACAAGAAAACCCAAGGACTTTTAAAATACTATAAAACCTACATATTTTCTGTACATAAAGGAACCTTTGGAGTATAGTGCTTCTCGTATATTTTGTGCCTTTTCTCTCGTGTTCAAGTCGCTGTGTAGTTCTAGCTTGGGGGTTACAAGAATAGCTTAGGAACCGCGTACTGGCGCTCAATCAGCAAGACTTATCAAATTGTCACTAATTGAGTTATGCAATAGAAATGGTTGTATTAAAGTAGTTCATTTGTTCCAGAAATACTGTAAGCCTATAATGAATTACAAATATAACGGCTTAACAGACTGATATTACATATTCAGCTTACACATATTTAACTTAAAGCAAACCTTTAAAACGTAACAATTCAAGAATAGTTGAAATCATTAGTCAATTGAAACTAGAACACCATGGAAAACCTGGAAGCATTGGATGGCCGTTTTTTCCTATTACGTGACTCCTCAGTAGTGCACATCCACGATCCCTCACTCGCGAGATTCGAAACCAGGATCTACCAGTCTCACGACAGAGCACTTAACCGATAGATCACTGAGCCGGTCGTCATCCAACGGTGTTAATGTCTAACTTCAACCAATCCACGAAGTTTGAGCAACCGTTCACCACTTGTCTTCAGTGAGTAGTTACCTCACAACAGACGTGGTTTAAACTCCACTGGTCACTGTTTCTCACTAGAACTCCAGGACATGTATCTTGAAGTCAAACACTGAATTTATCAGTAAACATAACTTCCACCTTTTTTTTTCTTCTTTAAATAGTCTCCTTATTATTATATTTTAATCTTATTTTTAGGATGATGTGGATTACTGCAATCATTTGTTTTATCTATTCACCCTTAACATTATTTCTCAAGAATCCAGCACAAAAAGAACCTAGTAATCTAGAGGTAATATAACTTATCTACTTGTGTTCTTCTATTCTATAAGTTTCTATTCATGAATATGTAAGTGGTGTACAGCTGAGCATCGTCTGGGAATTGCTACAGACAAGTGAGATACACAGTCAGCCTGAAATGCTTGTGAGACTAGGAAGAAGGTTATAGAAAGCAATCTTCTATTAGTTTGAGTTATAGAACATACTTATGCCTGTTACTCCTAATGGAGCATAGGTCTCCATCGGAACATAAAATAGATTCAAATGACAGACTGAAGACTAAGTGTATATATTTTATTATAGAATATGTGTTCCCTCGGGACTTGAGTTGTTTGTATATTACAGGATGGCTATGATAACTGGAAACTTCAACAGTATTAGATTATCTTCAACCTATCAAGAATTTTCTAGTTCTTTACAAGGACTTGAGTCTTCTTTAACCAGGTTAATCATCTTTAAAGTAATCAGACTGCAGTTAACTCTGAAAAAAATTACATTCAGTGGAAAGAAAAACGCAATTAATAATAATCATTATGATCACTGAGATGGTGGAGAAGATTTGTAGCTCACGTCGGTGATTTTGATGTAGGTTTGTTCTCTGAGCTGGATGGTTTGGTCGTAGAGCTTTCATCGTCCTTCTGTACAACATCATCAGCACAAACTTCGTGTAGAAGTGAAGTGTTTGACCGACAGCTATCACCATGATATCAAGGGTCGGTGAATACATAACTCATCTAACACTTATCAAACTAAATACAAGTCTGATTATGCAAACAACCAATCATTATTTTCCTCACTCACATATCAATTACGTATAGTTGTTTTTCAATATTCTCAATAACATTTAGAAGAAAGTTCATCTATTCAAAAACTTTAATTATCACTAATTTAACCGATAAGCAAGATGAATGGTAACTAGCAGTGGAATCCAGAACACATGTTCCATCGTAATTGGGACTCCTCAGATGGATGTACCCGCAACTTACAGTTGATGTTCACTACATGACTCGAACACAGTACCGTTCGCTTTTAAATGTCATCATGTTATCCACCTAGTTACTGTTTCCAAATAGCCACTAGCTTGTGCAATAGAGTGACGTTTTAATTCATTTTTCTATTGGTTACTTGATGTTTAGGACCAAAATTGATCAGTCTCCTATTAACATATGTGCATCTTGTGCCCATTGTCACCAGCATGTCTCTAAGTACAGATGGATAGGGATTAGCAGTCGTATCCAGGACGTTTATTTAGTCTCGCAGTGGACATTGACTGTGGTATGCAGGTATGTCTGTCTGATAAGACACAACGCGCAACCTAGATTCAACTGCTAGCCACCATCCTTCTTTGCCTATAATGCTTGTGACTTAAGGCGATATCGAGGTAATCCATACAGACTGTACAATTGTTACTTACAGACTGATCATTTGTAGATTTTAACAACAATGGGAAGATACAAACAAACAATACTAAGTGAATTTAGTTACTATGATAGTTATTCAATAGGAATATATGTAATAATAGTCTATAAGTGACTCCTAGCAACTACTATTCATTTATTCTTCATTCGAATATAACACTTTCCTTTTTTTTGTTTTTTCGATATACTTCCAATACAGATAACAATTTGCAAATCTCTTTACAGTTTGGATGAATAACCGTAAAATTCCATTCAATTGGGAATAAACAAAAAAAATGTTATAGTTAGTGAATGTAAGTTCAATTGAAATGAATAAGAAAATTATATACATTGAATGATAATAAAATTATACTAATGCATCTTGACTCAAATGCGCTCTTCCTCACGAAGGGCTCTCAAATGGCCATACGTATATAGCCTACACAAGGGAAGTCTTACTCACTACATTCTCGGGGCATTATTGTTGTTTACGAAATTGAGAGGACGAAAAGTGAATGTCCGCTGTTGTAACTGGGTTGATTGACACGAAAGTTCACCTAGGGCAGTTGCAAAAGCTTAATTCCAAACCAATCGTCCACATGGGCTCCATTATCCCGAGGGAATTAATCGTTGGTCACCGGCTATCATGGAACTTCATCTCTCACGATGCTCCACTACCTAGTGGATCAGACCTTTAGGTCGAAGGCTCCGGATGTGGCCCCCTAAGAAAACCATCTGCTTCAGTTTGGGCACCTGGGCAGTATCACAGCCCATTCATTGCTGACTTCCTGTTTATTTTTTTGTTTTTTTTTTGTTTTTCAGATAATGCATTTCCCTTTGTATTAATATTATATCTCCATTGTATTTTTACCAGTTATCTCCAAATGGAATCCAAAAAAAAGAAAAAGCAAATGGATTTATTGCCATCAGTGAAATTGACAAACATTGTGCCTTTCATTAGACCATCATCTTGATCCATTTCATCGTGAATAAATCTTTATTTTATTCATTCATCCAAATTAAAGGGTATTCATACAAATGGAATCAATAAAATTGATTTTTTTTCGTACCGGTAGATACTTACCTCGTTCTATTGATAGAACAAGATCAAACTAGTAGTGAATAGCTCTGTTATATCTTGTGATCGAGTAGATGCCAAGTTAGTGTATAACGTGATAAGACCGCCAATTAGAGAGAAGTGATTTTATCGATTGGAACAGTGATACACGAAAACCGTATGGGCAGACTTGAGCACTACTCGGTCCTGCTATCTCCCTAGCCCAGCCGTTTAAGTCCAGAACATTAATAATAGCCTCTGCAATATGAATCATTATTCTCAAACATACTGGGTTTATATTACCAAACAAACAGACCACATCGTACCATAAAATAGGAAATAACATTTGTACAAGGCTTGGACGAATGTAGATATGAATAGGGGGAACTGTAATCAACAGACTAGGGATAACTGAGGAATGGTAAATCGTATAATAATAAGCTATGAGTCAAAATAAAGCTCATAATAAAAGGAACATGAATATGAATAGTTCAATTGGTTAGCAATGATACGATAAAAATTATATGCATAAATGGATCCCAAAGTTACCATTCGCTATTGTTATCAGGGCATAACAAGTTTTTTCTATTTAGATCGTGGTGCAGGATACCATGATGCACTAGGTTACTTGTTTAAACGTGCAACGCTTTTCAACTTTCAATATAAGATAATGGGAAAATATAATTCCTATACAAAATAAAGAAGTGAATGAATACTTGAGCTCTATTGTTTTAATATGTATTTAGGTGTTTGAAGTCATCCTTGAATCAATCAACCAAAGTTGTTACAGATTCTGCTTATCCATTCAACCATGATTTCATTAACAGTTGATTATGATTCTGTGTAGAAACAGTGGACTAGGACTGTTAAATGAGTGATTACCAAGAGTCATAAAACAATCAGGGCCAGCAAGATAACTTATAAATACCCTTAAGCATAGTTATCAACGAGTTTCAGACTTCTGAACCATTTTGTGTTTGAAAAGAATTTACCGTGAAAGCAGTTAAACTATAACGGGCTCATCTATTATTCAAAGACTTCTAATTTTTTTAGTCTTATGACAAGTTTCGTAAATCTTGAAATCCTTCCCAAAGAAACTCGCTAGTTAGCTTGAACTGGGTTTCTTTCTGGATAATTAATAACTCCTCGAAAAGCTGTATTCTTAACTTTCTGATTTACGCACTCCTGTCAACTCCAGTGGAACATCTAATACAACCAGCAACTTCCAACCTGCTCTGTTCATGGCTATTCTTTCAAGTGGTTTCCGAGTACTTACTCACGCTGTTACACGTCATGGAGGGGCATAGGCAGCCCACTAACACTTTCCATCTAACCCTGTCCTGGACCATCCATTCTCCTAGTTTTCAGTTTCTGTTCATCCTCTTCATATCTGCTAATTCTTGAGGTAGTGTGTTTTTGTCCTCCTCTTTTCCGTTTCCCTTCAGGATTC